>VWZZ01000516.1:0-35131 GCA_013399095.1 Psophia crepitans
TAACATGGACAGTAGGATTGAGTATAACCTCAGCAACTTTGCCCACACCACCAAGCTGTGTGGTGCAGTCAACACACTGGAGGGAAGGGAAGCCATTCAAAGGGACCCTGACAGGCTTGAGAGGTGGGCCCGTGCAAACTGCATGGAGTTCAACAAGGCCAAGTGCAAGGTCCTNTAAGGCCAAGTGCAAGGTCCTGCACCTGGGTCGAGGCAATCCCAAGCACCAATGCAGGCTGGGCAGAGAATGGATGGGTAGCAGACCTGAGGAGAAGACCTGGGGATGCTGGTAGACAAGTAGCTCAACATGAGCTGGCAATGTGCACTTGCAGCCCAGAAAGCCAACCATATCCTGGGCTGCATCAAAAGAAATCCAACCAGGAGGTCAAGGGACATGATTCGCCCCATCTGCTCTGCTCTTGTGAGACCTCTCCTAGAGCACTGCAGCCAGCTCTGGGGTTCCTAACATAAGAAGGACATGGACCTGTTGGAGGGATTCCAGAGGAGGGCCATGAAGATGATCAGAGTGCTGGAGCAGCTCTCCTATGAAGACAGGCTGAGAGAGTTGGGTTTGTTCAGCCTGGAGAAGAGAACGCTCCAGGAACACCTTACTGCAGCCTTCCAGTACCTAAAGAAGCCTACAAGCAAGCTGGAGAGGGACTTTTTACAAGGGCTTGTAGTGGTAGGACAAGGCGTAGTGATGTACTGTTCTGTTTGAATGCATTCAGAGGCATAAAGAAGAGATTGAATGTACTATATGCCTATGTTTCCAAATACTTTAAGTAATTTATTATTACCACCCCCTTTCCCCCCAAAAATAATGATTAATTATTAATCTCACTAATTAATAACAAGATTTCCTGAAGAGGCAAAAAGTAAGAGTTTAAATGAAGTTATTTACTGAATGCATCACCCCTTCACATTTGTGGTATGTCACGGAACAGTTCACCAAGGATTATAATTTTGAGCTGCCTTTTTTAATTTTTATTTCCCCTGTGATTGTTTTAGTTTAAAGAAGGAAGCTTACCACTGTTTACAAAACCACAGTTACTCTGGGTATGCCTATTTATTCCAAGTCAGTACTAGACCAGGTAATTTCCACAGCGCCTGATTTATTTCAGCTTGTTTGTCACTATTCTCAAATTAGATTGATTCTCCTTTTAGAAAGCAAAGCTTTTTAACCTTGCAGATCTCATCCCTCGAGTTAAAGCTCAACTGTTTTCTACAAAAGTAAAATGCTTTGATAGGCTTCTTCCCCATAGAGAATCAGTCTGCTCCAAGAGCAGCACTCCAGACAAGTAATTTACTTTTATAAACAGTATAAATAAAACAGAAATAGAGGAAAATATCTCAAAAACCCTACAACATGCCTTTCTTCAGAGCACCCTGGTTGGATTATTTTATTTCTTGCAGAAGGTCTACAAGCTGTTGCAGTTGGCTATCTGTGGGAGGTCCTCAAGCTGTTCACGAATAATTTAGGTAAGTAAAATTACAAGGGTTTTTTTCCCATTCTCACTGTTAGACATACAAGTTAAGATGTTTCCACAGTGACTTACTTAAACACCTGCATATTTTTTCAAATAGTCGTTGAAGATTTTACAACTTTATTAAGGTGATTTTCCCTGTAAGAATGCGAAAAAAGGAAAAAGTAAGTTTGCTATCTGAATTCACCTATCTATCCATTAAATCACATTCATGCATAAGTGTGTTTCCACTAAAAATAACCAATAGTATTTATCAAAAATAAACAAAGTCCACTTAACTGTGTAGTTAGTTCTGATACCAGAATCATTTCGTACTGCTGCTGTATGGCTGGTGTCAAATAGACATCCTGATCCCATATAGAAGAGGAGGAGACATTTTTGGTTTTTCACAGAATCACAGAATCACAAAATATCTCAACTTGGAAAGGTCCCAAAAGGATCCTCGAGTCCAACTCAGTTCATGAGAGAAAAGTAAAAAACCACCCAAATCAAAAAACATAAAACATGACTATTTGGATAATAAGGGATGTGAAGAAAATAAAACTGATCAAAGCTTACATTCATTATACTAGAAGATATACTAAGAGATGCACATATAATAATCCTTGACAGATTCATTAAAATGTATGCTATTTAATGCTGTTAAAAAAATATTAAACAGCTTAATAGCAGGTTGACAGACTTACCTTTAAGACAGTGATTAACAGAGAACCACACTTAAATACGATGCTTTAAGTAGAGTTCTGAGGGAATCAGCAGTTCGGAAGCAGATAGGAAAACAGGTTTTTATGTTATCCTAATTTACAGTATTTTGAAAGTCAGATCTCCAAAAGACTCACAGAAAACTGGAAAAAAAAATGTGCAAACGACTTAAGAAGACAAAAAAAAAATTAGCTTATTAAAATTTCTATAAAAAATCTATTTGTAGAGTCAAAGAAACACCTTGGATATGAGCGGGGCCTTTAAATACTTTTTGCTCCAGAAAAAAAAGCCCACACATATCAACCACACATATCAGAGGGAGAACCAAAAATAACTTCATATAAAATGTGTCACACATTTTAAGTACTGAACAATGAAAATAAAGTGAAATCAAATATTAATAGAGTAACATCTTCATTGTTCCATATATTCAAAGCAAAAGCAAGCATTTTTCTGGAAGCTGCACTGTAGCAAAACATACCTTACGGAACTTGATACTAGTGACAGCAGAGGAAAGGTAATAGCTTGCGATATGAAACTCTTCATACTGTGTGACATACTATGATATTGTAGCTTTAAATTCTTTACAAAAATAGTGGTTTGAATTTAGAGGAACAGAAAGTGATGTATGATACTAAAAACCAACCAACCAAACACCAAAAACCACCAAACCCTCCTAAAACCAACAAAGAAATCCAAGCAACAAACCCTACAATAGAAAACTAACAAAACTCCTAAGAAAGGATAGTAAAATTTGACCATTAAGAGGTACAGTATTCATGATGCATGTAGTAACACTACTTCTCACTGGCTGGTTTTCTTGACAGTTAGATGTTCAGATTTACCCAAGGTAGGTACATATAATAATATACTTTCCTGGGAGTAAAAAGAATGGGAATACATATCACCATAAGTATACAAAATAATGAAATGCAAAACCTTTTTCTTCATAATAAAATAGTACAATCCTTTAATTTTCAAGAAAACAAGCAAATTCATCAGCTCAACTTGTATGTTACCCTTAAACCTTAGCAATGTGCAAATAAACCTATTGGAGAAAGAATGTGATACATAAAGAAATCTCTCTCTAAAAAATCCAATTTATTTTGCTAACAGTTTCAGTACTGTAAGTCCTACTATAGAATTAATTTATTTTGTAATTTGCAAGAATTTCTTCATTATAGAAAAGCTGTAAAGCATTTCTGATTTTTTAAATAGCTGAAGATTCATTGCTGATATATTAAGAAAGTGTTATTTTTTAATTAAAAGAAAAACACAAAAGTTATTTTTTTAGCATTTCATTGCTTATTCTAACAAGTTTGTATATCAGTGTCATTGAATACAAAAAATTAGCTGTATATTAAGTCATATGCACTGTAACACTATTTAGTTCCCTTGAGGCTTCTTTCAAGGTAAATGATGTTGGCTGAAATCTTGGCTATGTAACTAGTCATGCATTCACAAAGCCATGTAGAGACGTTGTAAGGGTGGAGTTACACCTGCAACATCCTAACATCTTTTAGACTGAGGAAAAAAGACTTACGTGCAACTTTTTTCATAGAGATATTGAAAGATATTTATTTAAATTTCCTATTACTTTCAGCTAACTAAACTTTACAGAAATTGTTCATCTAGAGCAGATACTGATTTGCAGTTTGCCAGTCTTCTGTTCAGCGTTTCAACTATAATAATATTTACTTGTTTAGGAATCAGGTCAAAGGGTTCATCAGACTACAAAAACAGATATGGGGCTTGGGTTGGTTTTTTTTTTCCAATTTTTATGGATTGAGATGCCCAAAGATTGTCCTGAGCACATTGAATGAACTTGCCAAGTGATTCAGAAATAATCACAGTTATGTTAATTACATTAAATGACACTTAATATTTGGAGCGGTTTTCATTTTCACTCCTGATCAATGAGTCATGTCAAATGATGGACAACTTAATTCAAAATTTTCCAGGTACAAATATCAAAGATCAAATTGTTTTGACTTCAAAAATTACAGTGTAATGGTTAGCATGCTGTCTAAAGCTAAGAACACCTCACAGCCACAGAGAATTTAGACTGTTTTCAACAAGGGACCGACATTATCAGGTAAATGCCTATCACTTATGCAGTAATTTGTTTCACTCTCCATTTCCCCTTCTCACAAGTTCCCTTTGCCTTTTATTTCTACTTATTTCCCCAGACAACCTTCGGTTGCTGATACAGGAACATATATGCAACAAGGGACTAAATAATAGATCAATTTCCTAAAAAAATAAATCCCTCATATTATCCATTATGTCAAGAAGGAGAAAAACCGTACAGAACACGATTGCTTGAACTGAATAGGCTTATAATAGAAAGCATCAATCCAGTCATTCTTCAGCAAAACGCAGTAGGTAGTAATAGGATTATCTGTGCTAGAGACAGAGCTGGCTGATGTCATTGCAAGGCCACTCTTGATAATCTTTGAATCATCATGGCAAGTAGATGTGCTGGAGGACTGGAGTGTGTTAGGTTTGCTTGGAAAGGTTTTGTTAATAGGGCTGCAGGGGTGACTTCTGTGAGAAGATGACAGAATCTTCCCCCATGTCAATTAGAGCCAATGCCAGCCAGCTTCAAGATGGACCCGTCACTTGCCAAGGCCAAGCAACAGTGGTAACACCTCTGTGATTAACATAGTTAAGGAAGCAGAAAAGCTCTTGTGCAATAGCAGCCAGGAGAGAACAGTGAGAATATGTGAGAGAAATGGCTCTGCAGACAGCAAGATCAGTGAAGAAGGAAGGGGAGGAGGTGCTCTAAGTGCCAAAGCAGATTCCCTTGCTGCCTGTGTTGGAGGTCATGGTGAAACATGCCACTCCCATGGAGGTTGATGGTGGAGCAGATACCCACCTGTAGGACCCCATGCTGGAGCAGGTGGATGTGGATGAAGGAGGCTGTGACTCTGTGGAGAGCCCATGCGGGAGTAGGATCCTGGTAGGACTTGTGACCCCATGGGGGATGGAGGCTGCAGCAGTCCATTCCTGAAGTACTACACCCCATGGAAAGGACCTACGCTGGAGAAGTTCATGGAGGACTGTCTCCTGTGAGATAGACCCCATGCTGTAGCAGGGGAAGAGTGTGATAAAGAAAGAGCAGCAGAGACAATGTGTGATGAACTGACTGCAACCCTCATTCCCCATTCCCCTGCGCCACTCAAGAGGAGGAGGTAGAGAAGCTAGGAGTGAAGTTGAGCCTGGGAAGGCAGGTTGGAGAAATGGGGTGACAGGAACCACACAAAGTTTAGCAAGGGCAAGTGCAAGGTCTTTCACCTGGGAAGGAAATACACTATTCACCAATATTTTCTGGGGCTGACCAGCTAGAAAGCAGCTTTGTAGAAAAGGATCTGGGGATTCTAGTGAACACCAAGTTGAACACAGGTCAGCAATGCTCCCTTGCTGCAAAAGTGGCTAATGGTATCCTGGGCTGCATTACAAGGAGTGTTGCCAGCAGGAGGATGAAGGTGATCATTCCCTGCTTCTCAGCATTAGGGAGCCCAGTTCTGGGCTCTCCAGAGCAAGAGAGACATGGCCGTACTGGAGAGAGTACAGCAAAGGGCCACTAAGAGGATTAAGTACCTGAAGCATCTCTTATATGAAGAGGCTGAAAGCATCAGGACTGTTTAGCCTAGACAAGAGAAGGTTCAGGGGACATCTCATCAGTGTATGCAAATACCTGATTGGAGGGAGTAAAAAAGATGGAGCCAGGTTCTTTTCAGCGGTGTCCAGTGTCAAGGTGTTTTGGGTTTGTGTGGCAGCTTTTCGGTAGCGGGGGAGCCACACGGATAGCCGCTTCTGCAACAAGCTGCTAGAAGCTTCCCCTGTGTCTGATAGGGTCAATGCTAGCTGTCTCCAAGACAGACCTGCTGCTAGCCAAGGCCAAGCCAATCAATAACAGTGGTAGTGTCTCTGGGATAACATATTTAAGAAGGAAAAAAACCTACCATGAAAGTTTTTGCAGCCTGAGAAAGGAGTGAGAAGATGCAAGATACTCTGCAGACACTGAGGTCTGTGAAAAAGGAGGAGGAGGAGGTGCTCCAGGCATTGGAGCAGAGACTCCCCTGTGGCCTGTGGTGAAGACCATGGTGAGGCAGGCTGTTCCCTTCCAGCCCATGGAGAAGGGGTGATGGGGCGTAGAAACTCCACCCGCAGTTCGTGGAGGACCCCACGCCGGAGCAGGTGGAGACACCTGAAGGAGTCTGTGATCCCATGGGAAGCCTGCTCTGGAATAGGCTCCTGGCAGGTGTTGTGGTCCCATGGAGAGAGGACCCCACGCCAGAGCAGGTTTTCTGGCAGGACTTGTGACCCTGTGGGGGACCCATGCTGGAGCAGTTTGCTCCTGAATGTCTGCACCCCATGGGAAAGACACGCTGGAGCAGTTTGTGAAGGACTATAGCCCATGGGAAGGACTCACAATGGAGAAGTTCATGGAGGACTGTCTCCCATTAGAGGGAACCCACGCTGGAGCAGGGGAAGATTCCTCCCACTGAGGAAGAAGAAGTGGCAAAAACAATGTGTGACGAACTGACCATAACCCCCATCCCCATTCCCCCGTGCCGCTGGGAGGGGAGTAGGTAGAAATTGGGAGTGAAGTTACGTCTGGGAAGAAGGGAGGGGTGGGTGGAGNAAGACACGCTGGAGCAGTTTGTGAAGGACTATAGCCCATGGGAAGGACTCACAATGGAGAAGTTCATGGAGGACTGTCTCCCATTAGAGGGAACCCACGCTGGAGCAGGGGAAGATTCCTCCCACTGAGGAAGAAGAAGTGGCAAAAACAATGTGTGACGAACTGACCATAACCCCCATCCCCATTCCCCCGTGCCGCTGGGAGGGGAGTAGGTAGAAATTGGGAGTGAAGTTACGTCTGGGAAGAAGGGAGGGGTGGGTGGAGGTGTTTTAAGATTTGGTTTTATTTCTCACTGCTCTACTCTGTGTTCTGCTTGGTAATAAACCAGATGAATTCCTCTCTAAGTCTGGTCTGTTTGCCTGGGACAGTAATTAGTGAACAGCCTTTCCCTATGCTTGTCTCAACCTACAAGCCGTTCGTTACACCTTTTCTATCCTGTCCAGTTAAGGAGGGGGAGTGATAGAGCGGCTTTGGTGGGCACCTGGACTTCAGCCAGGGTCAACCCACCACACAAGACATGAGGTAATGGGCTCAAACTGAAACACAGGAGATTCCACCTGAACATCCCTTTTTTGCTGTGAGGGTTACTGAGCACTGGCCCGGGTTTCCCAGCGAAGCTGTGGGAGTCTTCCACTGCAAGCATAAAACTGCAGGAACTTCATTATATTCAGCACTGCTACTCATTTCTACTTATTTGAATTAGCCCACATTTGAAGGGAGGTATTTAAGAACAATATAAAATATATATCTTTAACCTTTTACAGTAAATATGGATGGCTTTTCTACACTTTTGCATAAAACAGATAGTTTGTCTCCCTGAAAAATAGGTAATTTATTTTCATTGTTTTCAGTTTATTATTTACTTTCTGTTCTACCTTTCTAGAAGGTACTTTCAGTTTTTATCTTGCTGATTTATTAAAAGTTTGTTTTAGACACTTGCATAAAACCTTGAGAGAACATTGAATTTAAGCTCACTTGAACCCTGGCATATTTCCATGGCTTTTGATATTGCTACCATTGACAACAAATATGTGATTTATTTCAGAAAATTTACTTTATTGCATCAGAAATTTTAAAAGCTTCCTGTGAGGAAATATTTTCGTTACTTACCTGGAAATGAAAAAGCTCAACAAAACATAGCAGAAACAGGTAGAAACTGACTTTTCTATGATTTTTAATTTTTTTTCTAAAAGCGCAACAAAACCCCCAACCTATTTCAGAAGACAAAGAAAATGAAATAAACCAAAATTACCTCTTTTAAAATCAACTGAACTTAACAGCTAAAATAACTTTTAAAATATTTACTAATTCACATTTTTGTAATTCAGTTACTCACAAACACGTTTTCTGGCCATTAATTATATTCATTCTCAATGTCAGGCATGATTTAGCAAGGGGTAATATCATTATGCAGCCTAGTTGTTAGGGTGTTTTGGTGGATTGGGAGGCCCTGGATTTCTTCTCATCCTAATCTTGCACTATCCCAGGCATGTCCCTTGATTATACTTTACAACGTGAGTAAATTCATTTGACAGTTATTGGTGATTGTCTTCTAAAATAATTGATACCTTTTTCTTGTTTTGTTTTCTAAAATGTCCTGGTAATTCTGTACTATGAAGTCTCATTCCTGTCTTAATTTTAAATATTTTGGAAGACTTCCATCTAAAGGCAAAAAGAAGAATATCCTGCTGTATTCCTCACTGGAAATCTGACCTTTTTGTTTGACCTTTAGTCTTCTGGTTTGTCTTCTAAGGATAAAGACTACTGCCTCATATAATAGCTCAACACTTCAAGGTGCTGTTATGTACTATTTTGTCAATGATTCACAAATTAAGGACTCCCTAGGAAATCTTTGACATGATAAGATGTAACAAGTACAATAGAGATATTACAGGCAATCATGTCAGCTAACAGCAGTGCTCCACTGAGATTCCATTGGGAAAAAACAGAAGTGAATCAAATGAAATCATATAACTGATTAAAAGCAAATAAAATAGCTAGAACTCATTTCTAGCTTCACAGGGAGGATATGCTTGTCCTGATATCCTACAACTAAAGAGAAAATATCTGAACTTTCATCATATAGCTTTGTAATTTCTGCTAGACATGTGGATAGCTTTTGGGATTGGCTACTCAAACTGTATCTGAGAAAAGTAACTGCAGCTAGTAATGAATACTCTAGAAATTCTGGCTCACAGATTCTTTATTTATTAACCTGAACTTCTGCTCTTTGTTTATGTGTTTTCACAGATAATCAGTTCACCCCAAACTGATTTTTTTTCCTCAGTGAAGGAGAAAACAGGCAAAACTAAACCACAACTTTCTTCACCGATATAGCCTAAATGCACAGCTGCTTTATGCATGGTTGAACCGCTTTTGTTGAAGGGTGTAAGCATTGGCTCCTTAGAAGGACTTAGCCCATACAACTGTCCTCTGCAACCTAGCCTAGTAAATACAAGTCAGTATGTAATCATGCATTTGTCACATGCCACTTAGTAATTAACACATTCTAACAAAATGGACATATGTGCAACCTGTCTTCCAAGTACTAAATATTTGATCAATCTTTTAAGGGATTTTTATTTGCCACACGCACACAGATATCTCTTTCTATATGTGTATACAGAGGTTTATGTTTATATACACACACTCATCACAACACAGTCCATAATGCTTGCCTCAGATGTGTGGGAATTTTGACAGCATTACATTTTCTTAAATTTGTGGCAGGGAGGAGGAAAAAAGGTTGAGAAGGAAGAGAGAAGAGGTACTGGAGTAAACAGAGTTTTTCAATGTATGTTAGTCACATTAAATAATTGATTTTAAGGGTTTCCAACAGCAGCCAGGAATTTTACCATCTGCTGACAGTATTTGCAAGTGGGGTATTAAGATGGCTGGCACCTGAAAAAAAGCTTATGGATTCTATAATTTTCCCAAACTTTCTTGCTATTTCATGGGATAAGTACAATCCAACCCCTTTTTATTCTACATCGGGACTTGACAGTTCTCAGAAAATAATTCAGAGTATTTCTCCTAAACCTGATCTGTGAATTTCTTATTTTAAAGTAATTCCATGCGAAAGTTGAAGGTAGAAGTCCTTCTCTTCAGAAGGATTTATTACATGAATAATTTAGCCACTAATATTGCAGATTTGCAATTGTTAGATGCTATAGGATATTAAATATGAGATGGATATTAAAGTTTCTGTAAAACTTGACCTGTCATATGTAAATAGTTTAAATATGAAATATATCTATAAGTAGGTTGAATCTTTAATTTTCAGATACATGTCATGTAAAGATTTTTAGTTATATTGTTCTCAAAATCTATAAATTTGCTATTTAGATGCTATAATCAATTATTATTCCTTGCAGTTTACTACTGTAATTACTGTCAGCTATATATTTTATTTTATTTTTTAAATCTTCTTCAAGGCAGTGAAAGTTCTTGTTTGTCTTTGGAGCAAAACCATGGTACTTAGCATTCCATTGTTTTAAGTGTTCCAGGAAAAAGCATCACTTTACAAACGAAATATTTTTATTTATCTATTTTTACTATGAAAATATCTAATCCAAATATAAAAAGTGTATTTGTGTGATTTTGTAGTTTCAAAATTTTCAATGTTTCTTTGGTTAAAATGTTATATGAAGTAAAAAGTTCCCATGAATAAATGTAATTTTCTATTTCTCAACCAAAATAAAATGGAAATCTCATTTTCATTAAGAAAATCTCATTTTCTTAAACAACTATGAAATAAAAAGCAGTATATTGCATGTCATTTTTAGCTATTTGATAATTGTTTCAAATTGCATCCATTGCTTAGGTAAATACCTTAAGTACCTTTTTTCCAAAGTTATGACAATTCTTGATTCTATTAAGTCCATGAGACACCTGGCAGTCCCTTACGTTTCATTATTATCAACCCTTTTTATTGGTGTAAAGGGCTTTCGGAAAAGTAATGAAATACATATAGATGAAAAATTAAATCTGGTTAACATTTTATCATTTGTATACTGAAAGAAGGCATTTTGAGGCAGCAATGTGCCCTGGTGGCCAGGAAGACCAATGGCATCCTGGGGTGTACTGGTCAGTAGGTCGAGGGAGGTGTTCCTCCCCCTCTATTCTGCATTGGTGAGGCCGCATCTGGAGTATTGCATCCAGTTCTGGGCCCCTCAGCTCAAGAAGGACAGGGAACTGCTAGAGAGAGTCCAGCACAGAGCCACTAAGATGATCAAGGGAGTGGAACATCTCCCTTATGAGGAAAGGCTGAGGGAGCTGGGTCTCTTTAGCTTGGAGAAGAGGAG
The DNA here is from genome assembly GCA_013399095.1 of Psophia crepitans. NCBI lineage: Eukaryota > Metazoa > Chordata > Aves > Gruiformes > Psophiidae > Psophia > Psophia crepitans. Next base: position 11,139 of record VWZZ01000516.1, read on the forward strand.
GATGAGGGGTGACCTTATCAACGTTTATAAATATGTTAAGGGTGAGTGTCAGGAAGATGGAGCAAGGCTCTTCTTGATGTCATTAAGTGATAGGACAAGGGGCAACAGGTTCAAGCTAGAGCATAGGAGGTTTCGGGTTAACATNAACTCTTAATACTTTCTCTGAATATATTGAAAAAATAGAAAAGCTGTTAATTTTAGAAATTAAAGAAAAATAATTTGATTACATAAATGTAATTATATAACTTAAGGAAATATTTTAAACAAATATAACTTAGGGGAACATTTAAGATGCTAAAAAGAGGGAGAATCAGGGACAACGCAGGACTGGGAAGAGTGACTACAATGTTTTTCTGCAGAGACGTAAGTATGGAACCCCAGAATGATATACAAAGTGTGAAATATTTGAGTTCTGTTTTCCGATATAAAGCATCTTATGGGGAGTCACAGAAGCAATGTCATGAAGGGAAACTTATTTTTCACTGATACTGTGGATTATGAGGATATGTACTTTAACATGTGAGATAATATCAAAAACTAACTGAATGAGTACAAGTTTCATGCTGCTGGACTTCCCTGATAATTTTTGCAGACTAGATGATCGATCGATCGATCGATCGATCGATCGATCTATCTATCTATCTATCTATCTATCTATCTATCTATCTATCTATCTATCTATCTATCTATCTATCTATCTTAATACTCTAGCATTAATATCAATCAAACTTCCTAGAGTCAATGAAAAATAAAAAAAAGTTTTCCCCACTCTGTTCAAAGGAATAATTACTGAAATGTAAGAGCTCAATTTCTTCAATCTTTAATTCAGCATTCACTTAGAAGAAAATAAATCAACTTCCAGGTGTTTACAGCTTCAGTGTACAACATATTGAATCCTGAATGTAATGTGTATGTGTGTGTCTTTGCACAAATTTATGTGTGGGATATATTTACCTGTTTAAAACACCCCTGTGTTACATCCTTCCACAGCCACGAAGAACACATGAAACAGATGAATTTCGTTATGAAGTAAATGGGGGTTCAATTTTGAGCCTAAATCTATGGTCCTATATCCTCATATATGATAAGAAGCAAAAAGCAAAGCTGTTGTTTATTTCCTAACAATCAAAAGTGATGGCAACGAGTCTTTCTGCTTTACTCATTTTTTGTCTGATGTGCACGCTAACATCACAAAGTAAAAAGATTCTTTGGGACTAAATCTTTCAAATAATACACACAGATGTTCAAATTGCCTCCTACAATAACATCAGGTTGCATATGCTACAAAATACTAATTACAGCCCAGAGGAATAATTCTTTAAAAATTGACCTCATAAATTTTGCTTAAGGGTTCAAAACTAACAATCCTTTGTAGTTTATGATTAAATGTATGCATAAATGAATAATAATAAAATAGTTACATATTTTCTGAGGCTTACTAAGATTACTATACATGAAAAATAATGCATTATTCATCACTTCTGCTAACATAAGGTTACGTAGGATACAAAATTTTATTACAATACCTATATTTTAAATAAATAACATATATTGTTTAGAGTTCAACTCTTTTACAATGCCCACCCAGAATTTTTGCAGTTTTTTATTCCTTGATGGATTAATATATATATTAGGAAGAAGAAGAAAAGGATTATGTGACTGTTACATCTAAATTCTAAATACTTTTCTGTGATAAAATTCTACTTTTTAAATAAATTCAGATTCGTAGTAATAACTAGCAGCAGGACAAGGTGGAACGGCTGCAAGTTGCGTCAGGGGAGGTTCAGGTTGGAGGTTAGGAGAAATTTCTTCTCGGAAAGGATGGTCGGGCATTGGAATTGGTTGCCCACGGAGATGGTGCAGTCACTGTCCCTGGGGGTATTTAAAGAAAGGTTGGATGTGGTACTTAGGGACATGGTTTAGTGGATACTAGGTAGTGGGGGGACGGTTGGACTGGATGATCCCTGTGGTCTCTTCCAACCTTAATGATTCTATGATTTATAATGATAAAAAAAAACCCCAGCAAAACAAAAACAAGCCCAAAAAACCCAAACCCCAAAAAATCCAACCAAACAAAAAAACAAATGATGAAGAACTTTCTAATGTCAAATATTTCTTTACTGAAACATATAATTTTTGGAGCCAAGAGGATACTCTGGTTAGAAAATTGTGTTCTTTCTGCACAACTTACAAGAAGCAATGATGAAAATTTGTTTAGCAGTCCACAAAACTGAATCCACAAGAAGTCTGTGCTTGAATCATAGCTGGACAGTTTTGAATTTTTTTTTTTTTAATATTACACTCTTTGAATCAACAAGGGTTCTTCTTAGCAATAAAAAAAGTTAACTTTTATTATCATAGAATACCAGGTTGAAAGGGATCTCAAGGATTATCTGGTCCAAACTTTCTCGGCAAAAGCTCCATCTAGACAAAAGCATATAGACAACATGTCTCAGCACCCCATCCAGCCAAATCTTATGTGTGTCCAAAGTTCGGAAATCCACCACTGCCCGGGGGAGATTATTCCAATGGCAGATTTTTCTCATTGTGAAAAATTTTCCTTTAGAGTCCAATCGGAATCTCCCCAGGAGCAACTTGCACCTGGTTACCCCTTGTCTTTTCCACGTGATTCCTTACAAAAAGGGAGTCTCCTTGTTCTTTGTGACCATCTTTTAAGTACTGGAACATGGTGATGAGGTCATCCCTAAGTCTTCTTTTCTCAAGGCTGAACAAACCCAGTTCTCTAGGCCTTTTGTCATACGGTAGGCTTCCAAGTCCTTTGAGCATCTTTGTGGCCATTGTCTGGACCTTCTCCTGCCTGTCCACATATTTTTGTATAGTGGGGACAAAACTGAACAGAGTGTTCCAGATGTGTCCTGACAAGTGTTGAGTAGAGTAGAATAATGACTTTATCTCTGCTGGTGATGCCCTTGCTAAAGCAAATTATATTTAACTAATATCATAAAATTGCATATTATAGTCTTGACCAAATGTTATTAGTAGTAATTATTATTTTATTTCTGTATAATTAATAATGATTGTTATTAATAGTTGATTTATTTAAAAACATTTATTACATGGATAAGGGACTATTTAAACGAGGTAGATGAACTTTAAGATGGATAGGCAAAGTTGCAAAGTAAAATTTGATATTGTCTCCTTTGTCAATAAAACAATCTAAAATGTCCATGCTACCAGTAAAAACAGTGAGAGACAAATCAATTTAAAATATGATAATGATTTCACATTTCATTCTAGAACAAAATTCTGACATCATAAGTATCCAGGCAGACCTAGCATATTTGGATTCCACATGCTTTGTAAGAATAAGCAAAAAATTCCCAGTATGCAAGTGTGTAAGAAAACGAAACCAGGTAATATTGGCAAAGTGGCTACTTTATTACATTTTTTAAACTTGAATATCATAGCATCATAGAATCATCACAGAATGCTTTGGGTTAGAAGGGACCTTAAAGATCATCTAGTTCAAACCCCTCTGCCATGGGCAGAGACACCCTCCACTAAAACAGGTTGCCAAAAGACTCATCCAACCTGGCCTTGAACACTGCCAGAGAGGGGCATCCACAACTTCTCTGGGTAACCTGTCCCAGTGCCTCACCACCTTTATCATAAAGAATTTCTTAATAATACCTATTCTAAATCTACCCTCCTTTAGGTTAAACTCATTACCCCTTGTCCTATCACTATCATCCCTGATGAAAGGTCTCTCTCCAGAGTTCCTGTAGGCCCCCTTCAGGCACTGCTGGAAGGCTGCAATAAGCTCTCCCTGGAGCCTTCTCTTCTCCAGGCTGAACAAGCCCAACTCTCTCAGCCTGTCTACATAGGAGAGGTGTATCAGTCATCTTATCATCTTCATGGCCCTGCCATGGACTTGCTCCAGCAGCTCCATGTGCTCTTATGTTGAGGGTCCTAGAGGTGGACGCAGTACTCCAGGTGGGGTCTTATAAGTGCAGAGTACAGCGGGAGAATTATGTCCTTTGACCTGCTGGTCACTCTTCATTTGATGCAGCCCGAATTCAAAAGAGTAAGAGTATGCTTATAGAAGTGTGAATCTCTTTTATTCAGAGATGTATCTTCTAGACACTACTAAAAATTAGGCATTTTAATTCTTATAGAATCATAGAATCTTTAAGGTTGGAAAAGACCTCTAAGATCATCAAGTCCAGCCCTCAATCCAACAACAACATGTCTACTAAACCATGTCCCAAAGTGCCACGTCTACACACTTTTTGAACACCTCCAGGGACAGTGACTCCACTGCCTCCCTGGGGAGCCTGTTCCAATGCCTGACCACTCTTTTGGTGAAGAAATTTTTCCTAATATCCAATCTAAACCTCCGCTGGAACATTCGGGGCCATTTCCTCTCATCCTATCACTCGTTGCTTGAGAGAGGAAACCAACACCCAACTCACCACAATCTCCTTTCAGGTATTTGTAGAGAGCGATCAGGTCTCCCCTCAGCCTCCTTTTCTCCAGATTAAACAAGCCCAGTTCCCCTAGCTGCTCCTCATAAGACCTGTGCACCAGACCCTTCATCAGCTTTGCTGCCCTTCTCTGGACACGCTCCAGCACCTCAATGTCTTTCTTGTAGTGAGGGGCCCAAAACTGGACACAGTACTTGAGGTGGGGCTTTCCTCATTCTATTCCAGATTAGATAAGCGTTTCAGTGCTCATGTTGATGTGATTATCTACTACATATTTCTATAAATCAGTTAAAAGAAACTAAACAGAGAGAAGAGGAAGTAGTCATTACTATATTTCCCAGATATAAGAACTTTCCTATGATGTTATTAAATACATGCCTTTGGATTATGACTATTTTTATGGGCAGTTTAGAATATTCTTTAATGATAATATTTCTTCATTATTAACATTCTAGGATCTATCTGTAAATCTCTTAAGGTAGTATTATTAGCTCAGTAATGGATAAAAGGAATAAAAATCAAAACAATTAGAAATATCCTTGCAGCCAAGTGTTTTTAGTATATGATGTTAGAATAGCTAAACTGAGACTGTTAAATAAGACTATTTTTATAATTTTTTTTTATTTCAAAAATATCTACAAAATATTAAATAATGAAGTAATTTTCTTTCTTTCAACATCTATTTTGGATGAGTGATTTACATAAAAAATATTAACCGGGTTTTACTAACACTTTATTGTTTAGATAGTCTTAAAAAATTGTCCTTTGTGGGAGTGTCCCTGAGGGACATGGTCTGTTATCACTGAATTCCATGAGTTTCAGTCTGAAATAAAACTTTTTTTTTTTAAAAAAAAAAGGTTTCTTAAGCATGCTATAATTCTAAAATATATCAGAACACCCACTACTGCATAAACATTATAGCCATAGCTTTAATAACTGTATTATAACCCAAATTTGAAATAGCTTGTTTATAAACAAAGAAGTTGAAGTTTTTTTCCCCTTTTCCTAATGTAATTGTTTGTTTATTCATTTGCTTTTTTGTTTCATTTTGTGAACTAATTAAGTGAAAAATAATTCTGGCTTAATAAATGAACATGATTATTATTTGAGAGATCTGCTGTGTTGTATTAACAATTTTTCATTATTCACTTCATTGTTTAGGATTTTATTAATAGAATCTTGAAATATGGTAAAATAAGACTATGCTTATGGTGTTGGAGAAAAAAATCGATATACAGTATTTTTCAACAATACTGTTTTGAATTTTTTTAAAATTAAGATAACTATTTCTAGGAATATTACTTTTAAGTAACAGGATAGAAAGGATGTGAATGATTAAGACTGATAACTTCAATGATATAATTTGGAGTAGAAAGCTAGTATATATAGAGTACTTAGGTATACAACAGTAAAGGCAGAAGGGGAGAGAGAGAGATGTAGAAGCTGTTAAGAAAGCTTATGTTAAGGTCCTGCTCTGTTCAACTGATTAAAAAGGGCGTGTTTGGGAACTTTTATTTTAACTCCGGTACACATACTTAGATGTCTGGAATTATGTGGTATCAATATTTATAAACATATTCATCCTGTAATATCTCATCTTGCATTTTTGTATTTTTAGAACAAATTATTTATAAACACTAAAGAAAAACAAAGTGGTAATGTATTAAATTAATAGAAGTCTTGAAAAAACCTCTGAGTATTACATACTCACTTACCCTTTTGAAAATGCTAACAGAGATGACATCTAGGGATAAAAATACAGCAAAATCTCTTTCTTCAAGAAGGATTAAAACCAGATTAAAGAAAGAAATTAAAGAAGACAGCAATCTCTGTATGATGGTGGTAGAAAATGAATGCTTTTTCTTCTTCCTCTTTTGGGACTCATGACGGAAAAAAAAAAAAGTCCTTCCTTTTAGTGCTTGCTGGCAGAGGAAAGAGCTTTATCTTGGCATGTATTTTAAAGGAAGGTTGAATTAACTGTCTATGTGTTCATCTGTACTTCTGTTCCACTAAAACTGTGTAGTTCAACCAGTTTTGACTAGTGTTGTCCCTGCCAATGCATGTATGAAAAGTTTCCTTTGATAACACTTGAGAGAACTGGCCTTTTTCTTCTTCTTGTCCTTGTTGTCCTCCTCACACATATTGTCAATGAAACTTTCTTTACTATCTCTTTTTTTTATATCATAAAAGCATTTTTAATATATGCAAGAAAACTTTTTACAGCGAATGAAGCACTTAGTGTTTCAGATTAAAACATCAAAAAAGATATGCTGATAAACATATTTCTTTCCTCCAGGAAATTAGCTTTTATACTTGACCTAACAACAGGACACCAAACTAATTGTTTTCCATAAGAGCTATTAATCACAATTGTGACAATTTCCCATAATACACTACTACAGTAATTGAGTATTGCCATTCACTTTGAATACAATTTAAATCACAGACCAAAGTTAAATGCTGCAGACAGAAAAAAATGTGAGTTTTTGAAGATGATCCATGCACTAATTGCTAAGATGTGATGACATTTTCATTTATTATAGGCTGCTCAACCATTAAGTGTGTGTAGTGTTACAGTTCACTGGAGTTTCTCATTGAAGAAGTTACAAAGGTTAACTGCATTTGAGATTAAAAAGGAAAAAAAACCCAAACCCAAAATGTCTGAGAAATAAACAAATAAATAGTACAATAGTATTATTTTAACTCATTGACAAACTGTACATATAATAAAAATACGGAGGTTATTCAGTGCTCTGTGAAATTGGTTCAGAATTTCGAAATAAAGGTTTAATATATGTCAGCCCACAAACATCAAATATATAAAGTTGATCCTTCATGTCTGATATACTCAAATCTTTTGGAGAGAAATAGGATTTCTTTCACAAGTTAGTGCTCAGAATTAAGTCACAGCTACCCAGAATAGAAGTCTGAAAATTTCTTTTAGTGCGTTACTGAACTACAAGGTACTACCTTGCTACATGCTAGATAATTTCCTGTTATTAAACATAACAGTGTATTAAAACAACTTTATCTCCAGCACCTGAACATAAGATACTTGAGGTGTACCAATACTCTGAAGTACTGGGCATTCTGTGAGAGGATCAGCATTCTAGTTTTAAGAATGATTACAGATAGCTGCTTTTCAGATCTTTTCATATGTTTAATAAGAGACAAGTTTTAACGTCAACATAATGTTAATATTTGAAATTCATGATGTAATCTATTTGCAACAGTGGAAAAAAATTTAAAAGCATAACTATTCCTTTTAATTATGAATAGCTGAATAAAGACCATGTAGAGGAAATCAAATTACATATGTGAACAGAAGTATGGGAATATGAATGTTTTACTTAATGCAGTGATATATAGACTCTTTTTTTTTTAAAAAAAAAACCACTATAAATTTTAGAGGCTTCTTAAAACAGGATCTGGGATCTTTATTTTATTCTAAAAGAAAATACGTTTATTTATTAAAACTTTCAGGTGGTCATATATTTTCAAAACTATCTATTTAAAATAATGCACAGAGCCATAGTATTCATCAATACAGACAAGCAAAACTGAAAATAAATTATATGCTGAAGTGAAGGTCTGTGACTGCAATTTAGATCAGAAGTAACAGTGTCAAGGCAATTATGACTAAAGCATTAAAATAATTCAGTAAGTATTTCAGCTTCTGTCCCAGCTTCGCAAATATTTGTTTAATCTATTGACTTCACAAGTTTTGTACTTCCTTCTCTCATTTATATAGCTTGAATCATTTTAATATGTGATATGTGTCTATATCCTTTATATTGTCTAGTTGTTCCTGGTTACCGCAGTGGTCTGCTTTATTGAACCTGTCTCATGAAACCACTGGCCTGACCCATCATGTCTCTGCTGCCTTGTCATTGAAGCTGATACCCTGCTCTCTACTGGCCCTCATTTCAGTCCTAAGAGTTGTTATCTTAAAGCTCCTTGGAAAGCCTGCAGTGTGCCACTGTACGCTAGCTCATTCCACCAGTGGAAGCAAAAATTGCAGAATGCCAGAAGTCACGGCTATGAAAAGAAAATCTCGGGAAAATCACAAAACTCAGGACTCTGGTGACAGCTGTTGTGACAAGTACTCATTTTTCTTGATGAGGAAGTTCTTTCTTACCTCTTTTTTTTTCTTTTTTTTTTTTTTTCCCTAAATGCCATTTAAATGCCATTTACACATAGATAGCATTGACTGTTATATACAGTAACTCTCATGAGCTTTTGTGTGATGGGAATAAAATTCTTGTCACCCTTTTTGTAGTGTTGTGAATTATATTAAAATCTAATGTGTTCTTCACCAGTTCATTACAGACTGTTTATAATATCTAGTAATCACTTGTAGAGGATGCCTGCTAGATACTTTAGCGTTGCCTGTCCTAGCAATCTTAAATCTTTGATTACCTACTTGCTGAGTAAAACATTTCACAGATGTTTCCATTACAACAAGGTTTTCAGAATGAGGCCTTGACTGCAGTACAAAATTTATCACCATGATAATGTCAGGTGTTAGGTATGTGAAGAAATACATCTCGAAAATCTGTATTCAAAAAAGGAATAATACCTGTTTTCTAATTCAAGTTTGTTTTAATTACATATAATCATCAATTACTGTAAACATCGCCTGTGATATGTAGGAGGTCAGATTGGTAAATCATAACAGGACTTCTACTTTTATCTAATAAACTATAAAACATGCATATTCTAGACACACCATAGTGAGAAATCTATTTTCATTGGGGAAGAATCAAATAACAGCTGAAGATAAGAACAAATTGACTGTAACCTGTGGCTACAAAACATTTGTTATCAGTTTGGTTCCACCCCCACATAAGTAACTTTACTTCATAACCTTGAAAATATGCTTTGTACATTGTCATACAGTAAGGCCCCTTTTACTGTTACAAAAAAGCAACATACTATAGAGGCCTTTATATCTCCAATAAATTAATGCATATACTGTTTGAAAAAGCTATTGTCTTAACTGCCTAATCCTAATAAATTTTGCCTTTTCTATATGTAATTATTTTTAATTTTTTTTTTGTGTTTTTGGCACATTATTCTATAGTGGCTACTTTCGTCAGATTAAGCGTTCATATAGAAATGCATGGGATGGGGAGGAAGGGGAAGGTCAGCTGCTGCTTTTACAGAAATGTTATGCATTGAAATAAAATAAAACCATTCCAGCATCTAGCCCCAGAGAAATCAAAGGAAGACCTCCAATTAACTTTAGCATGAATAATCATAGAGTCATAGAATCATTTAGATTAGAAAAGACTTTTAAGATCATCAAGTCCAACCATTAACCTAGCACTGCCAAGTCCACTACTAAACCATGTCCCTTTTGCAATGTAATATTTCATTACAAAATCCTTAGCAATAGTACAATCATAGGATGCTAAGATCATAGAGTAATTCAGGTTGGAAGGGAGCTGAAGTTAAATGAGATCTCAGGGCATCTCTTGTCCAGCCTCCAGCATAAAGCAGGACCATCTCTGATATTACACAAGGTTTCTCAGGCTTTGGTCCAGATGGATCTCCAAACCCCTAAGGATGGAGACTGGACAACATCTTTGAGCAGCCTGTTCAACTGCTTGCCTGTTTTCTTGAAGAAAATGGTTTTCCTTGTATCCAGTTGGAGTCTCTCCTTGTTTTATTTTGTGCCAATGTCTCACATCCTTCTGCCATCACTGTAAAGGAGTCTGGTTCTGCCTTTTTGATGACCACTCCATAGGTGCTGTGGGTCTGCTGTTAGGTAACGTCAAAGCTATATCTTCTCCAGGCTAAACCATCCCACATCTCTCACCCTCTCCTGATAACCCTCTGCTAAATTTACCCAGTCCACCAATGTCGTTTTGCCTGGGGTGCCCCAAAACTGTGCACAGGACTTTAGATGCGGCAGAAGGAGCAAGGATAAAAATGGGGTAATCACTCCTCTTGACCTCCTGACTGTGCTTCTGTTAGTACAGCTGAGGAACCTTTTGGACTTTGCTCCAGAGCACACTACCGACTTATGTCCAGCATCACCAGGTCCTTCTCAGCAGAGCAGCTCATCAACCAGTCAGGACCCAGCTTGTGAAATTATAAGGGAATTTCTGCCTACCCAGGAGCAGGACCTAGTATCAGTTTGTGCTGAATTTCATAAGGTTCCGGGCAGCCCATTCCTTCAGCCTGTCTAGGTCCCCCCTACATGGCAGCCTTGACAGAGAGAGCATTGACTGGTCTGCCCCCTTCTCCTTCCCCTTCCCCCTGCCAGTTTGATGTCAGAGTGCACACAGTTACTTCTTGCAGGTCATTGATAAAGAGAGACCCCTCCAATTTTTTCATGACTTGTAGATAGAATAAGACCCATAAACCATCATTCTCTGAGCCAGGTCCTCTAAACTGTTTTTCACCCATTGACCAGTCCACCCATCCAGACCGTAACAGTCTAACTTGGATACAGAATTATCTGGGATATGAGTGATAACTTCTTTAAGTCAAATACATAGCAAATGAAGCTAACTGGAACTGCAGAACAGATTAGCACAACACCATAATGACAGGGAAAGACCTCTAGAAAAAAATATTGTGAAGTATTGCAGGTTATTAGTACAATTATATATACTGCATAAGTACTTATATATGTATATTTAATAGAGAAATTTCTTGGTAATAAACCATGGATTGTAATACATTTATTAAAACTTAACATCTGTCAGAACAAGGAAAATGTTTATTGATGAGAATGAATGAATAAATAGAATAAGTAAGCTAGTCACTTCCCTAAAACAAACACAAAACAAAAAAAAATTCCAGTGTCTTTCTAAAATATGCTGGGCTTCATAGTTCAGCGGAAAATTATTTAGGAACCTGAACCACCTTTTCCCATGTTATTTGGCCAGAACAGAGTATTTCAAAGCACTTGGTGATTTAAGGTCAGTAGCATGTTAAGATCTTCTCCTTCCCCTGGCACTGGGCATAAAACTGACACTTTATTCATTAGATGCTGGTTTTTCCTTTGTAGATATTTGGTTGAAAAACCTCCTTATTGAATGTTTATCACATACTTCCTGAATCTGTGTTATTCTTTAAGGGTTATTTTTGAAGGACATGTGGCTGGGGCCTTTAAGGTGCCACAACAAACATACAGAAATGGAAAGATTTGGAAACAGAATCTTAGATCAGAACTTGCAGTATAAAACATAATTTCAGTTTATTTACTTAGGAATTTATTGAATTTCATTGATACTTCATTTGTGGTTACTTCCAGTTTTGAGATAAATTGACACGATGTGTGGTTGCAGGAGAACATCACACACACTTCACAGTTTTACCATGCAACCAGATGAAACTCAGTGATTTTGACTGATTTTCATTTTGCATTTTTACTTTTCTCTGAACCAGAAATTCAAAGTGAACCTTGAAGAAAGGGTGGGATAGAAGGTGCCAACCCACATGGATCAAACCCTAAGAAAGTATTCACACCAACATCTGTGAAACAAAACTGTGAAGTTTCACACACAGCTGTCAGCAGAATACATTTTTTCAAGGCACTGAAGCATTAAACTCCCCCCTCCCCGCCTTGGATTGTATTTACTATGTTGACTTTGTACACTTCCTTTTATCCACTAGAGCAAGTTAGGCAGACTCAAATCTTTACATAGTTTTGAGAAGACACTTTTATGAAAAGCAAAATAATTAAATCTGATTAAGTTCACTGTGAATCTTTTGAAGAAAACTTGGGTAAAAGATTGCTAAAAAAGATATTTGAAATTCAGAGGCCATAACTGTATTTTTTCTTTACTGAATCTTTTCCATAATACAGAAAAGATTGAAAACTCATAAATAATTAATCTATAGCATTATAATACTGACAAATAAACATTGAAAACTCTTAAATAATTAATCTATAGAATTATAATACTGACAAATAAACATAGACACACTCACTTTTCCAAAGATTGTTGGACTGTTGCAATTTGATGTATCATATTTATCATATGTTGCTTAAACAAGGACATTGTCATGTTCAAGTAAATAGGTTTATTTATAGATATTGCAGATAAAGAAAATAACAGTGGTGGGGTGTGGGGAATAGGAGAAAAAAAAATAATTACAGATTGAGTTCAGATGTAAGAAAGAAAGAATGTGATCTCGAAACCACACAGCTTTGGTAGTCAAAAGGCAATAGGAATCTTAACTGCAAAAACTCTTGTAATCTTGTAAAAAGTTTTGGCTTAAAAAAAAAAGGAAAAATCAAAGAAAACTAGTTTTATGGAACAGTAACTGAGATAATAGAAAATAAGTTAATTGCCTACATTTTCATAATTACAAGCTTTAATTGATTGCCAAACAAAGGCTCCCGTAGGTTGTTTCTTAGCTTTTGTGACTTACTATTTGATGTGAACCATTTAATACAATTGTAATTAGAGAATCTGTGATTAAACAAAAAGCAGGATTTAAGAGGTATGAAGTCTTTAGTGTTCTGTAAGTAACTCAAACGTACCAAGTTTTCTGTTTAGCAGTAAATTAACTGGGATTTTTTTTATTCCTTACTAACATATAATCTCCGAGTTTTCTGTTTCATCATATTATTGCTGTTTTATTTATCTAAACACCAGAACTTAGATCCACTTAGAAACAGGAAAAATAAGTAAAAAATAAATATTTAATTGTCCCAATGTTACTGTACTTCATATATGACCAAATTGTGGTTAGTTTCATCACAGTTGTTACACCTCATTCCAGATATTCAGAATAAATATTTTTACAGTCTGTTTGGTTCTATTACCTATATTAGTAGCTCATTACATGTATGTATATATATTGGCTTAACAAATGTTACTTGCAGGAAACAAGTTCGCAATATACTCTCTTGGATTTCTGAGTATACTACTTACACTTAGATGTCTGCAAGACTAGAACAACTCTGTATGGGATCTGGATTTGTTATTATAGTTCAATTCACCTCCTGTTAGTTTTTTTATTTAGTTGCTCCAACCCAGTTCAAAAGGGGATTTTTGTGCCATAATCCTGAGCCCTGAAAGGTTTATCTTTTAGCATAGTTGACAGATTCGAGTAAAGTCTTTATCAAAGTCTTATCAAAGCCTAGTACCAAAGTTTGGAGTTTACAAACAAACAAAATAAAACCAAACCAACAAACACTAAGAAAAGAACCTTACAAGCCATCATATAAATAATGAGTTGCCTAGGTCTTGACTAGTAAGGAAATGTGAAGCACTGTGTTTTAGATCCTTCTTGGTTTAACTTTGGTGAAAGGCTGGCATTGCCCTTTACTTGTTATCATCACAAGTTAAAGAGACAGTCTACAAGAGGACTAGAGACATGTTCTCTTCCTTTCTGAAAGGATTATAGCCACCACTTGACACGTGTAAACATTTGTCATAAAAAGAATTTGTGCTTAATTTGTTGAGACAAGCAAGCTTAAGATCAAAGATCAGTTTCAGGCTTAATCACTGGATCTTTAGTCTGCAGCATGAGGACAATATACTAATCCAAAGACTATTTATGCATTTTACTTTAAAGTAGGAGTAAATCAATTGAATACAGGTCTTCAGAACTGGAAATGCCACCGTTATTTTCTCTCCCAGAGTAATTTTAAAAGAACTTGACAACTACCATTGCATTTTTCATGGGTCCAACTCATTAAGTTTGCTTGAACACTCACCACATCAGATGTTTGAGAAAGTACAAATAGAGGAATACTTATTTCGAGAATCCAATGAATATTTGGCGTGAGTAAAGCATAATGTTGCTGTGATGTGTTAATAGTTCTGTTCACAGGCAGAATCTTCTGTGACTAGAGTTTTTTTACCTGTGAACATTCCTGTGTAATATTGAAGCTTCCACGTAAACGTAAATGATCTCCAAAGTAAATTGGAAATTTGGGGGATCATAGTTTTGGCTGTATGTGTCCATGTCTCTTTTTAAAATATGTTTTGTTCCGCTCCTCTAAAATCAAACCTGTTTAACACAGCACAGATTTAAAAAATTTTCCACCTTTATCTACTCCCATATTTAGTCTTTTTTTTTTTAAAACAGATGCTTAGTGTAGTTGTAGTTAGCCTAATCATTAGCTGACTTGTATTTTTCAACAGGACCATCCTTTTAAACATTTTATCCTATGCTTACATTTACGCTGCAAGAGAAGCACAACAGAGCCCCAAGGCTCTACGTCTATTGCTGTGAATAAGGCAATCAACATTTACAAGTGGTAGTTCCTGCCTAGAGTCTACCAAGGACTGAAATGAAAGAAAATCATTCAAGTCTTAAATCTACAAAGGTCACTAAATAAATTAAATTTAGTGTTTTCTCTTCAAGTAAACTAAGAAAGTAGCATTCAGATCACAGCTCCCTCCTAAAGCTAATGCTAATTTAGCTGAATTATCCCTGAGAGATTCAGAGGAAACTGATTTCACAAACTTTAGAACTAATGGGATGCATTCTTAATGCTGATATAAATGCACCATCTTCCTAGTTCAGCTTTGTCCTTTTGCAATATAAAGGTCTCTTTATCACCTTTGGTCTCATAATCCCCAATCATGCTGAACACTTAAGCCATTCCATTAATTCTTGCTGTCCTTTGAAAAACCTGAAATTGCAGATTGCATGTGTCCTTCAAATTCTATATTAAAAAAGGAAAAAGGAAGTAGTGTGATCTGCCTTTTTAAGTGTTTGTTGTTTTTTTTTTAATTGTTTGACTGTTTTATTTATTTGTCTGGATGACAGTCATTGACCTTCCTTCATCTTGTCAATTAAAAGGCTAAATCCTCCAAAAATATTGTTGACTATATAGCCAATGAGAACCAATGCTAAACACTTAAACTGCAAAATATAAAATAATAAAAATTATACCATACCGAATTTATACCAATTGCTTACTGATAAAAAAATTTACTTGTTAAAAAAAAAAAAAGAATTTGCATGCTGAATTAGAAAGAAAGCAGACTCAGATTCTGTATCAAACCTAGTTAATTCAACACCATCATTAAACATGTGACTGATATGAACTGCTCTTATCCCACCTTCATAACTTCTCATAAAATTAGTTTTTATGAAATGGAAATTTTCATTACTAATCCCCAGTAAAGGAGTAAGGATTTTATTTTTTTATTACTGAATTATTTATTTTTAATTATTGAAATTTTAACAAACTCAGTGAACACATATTCATACTCAAGCTGAAAGATTCTGGGGTAAATTTCATCAAGATTTAAATTTCATGGAGGTATTAAAAATCCTTTTGTAATAAAGTTTTATAGCGGAAGTACTGTCAGATCCTGAATTATTGTTATGCTGCTGGGTACATAATGAGCATTGTATTGTGAAAACTAAGTAACGACAAATATACTAGGTAATGGATGTTTCTATGGAGACCATGGTGTACATATCATATGTACTAAATAGCTGTTAGTACAATGAAACTTAGATTACAAAATATATTTAATCATTCTTTATTACAATGAAATCTCATTGACCTGTGACCTCCTAGAACACAGCTAATAACATATCCATGATAAAAATTCTAATTAAATATGGAACTAATGCAAGTTTTTGAGTTTTCCAAACTAGTAGCCATTAATTTAACAGTATCCTGTAACCCAGCCTCAGTGCTACTAGGCTCTAGGGGATGGACGTGGATACAGATGTCGTTTTTTCCTATCTCTCTGAGGCTGTTCAACTACATAAAGAAAAGAAAGTTACAGAGAAGTTCACCATAAAGACCACAGACCATAGAAGTTCACCACAAAGAAAATAAAGGTATAAAACAAGTGTTTCAAACCAAGGTTTTTCACTTACCATCTTTCTATTGTGCCTAGAGAGTATGATGACAAACCAGGTCAGGTGTCCTTCCAGCAGTTCAGGGGTGAACAGCTGAAATAATCTCTGAATTTGTCTTGAATTGTTGCTCATAGAGCCTGTGAAAATGAAGGCACTTGTAAGGTAATCTAACTAAAACCATTTTTCTCTGTGCTTTCAGCTAGTTAACAGGAAACACAAAGTTACACACATGAGACTGATGGATTGCTGAACCTCAGTCATAACTATTTATAACAGATTATTTATTTATTTGCTTACTTTTTTTTTTAATAATGCGAGAAGTATTTAAGTTCTTACCCTTAAATTTATCCTAAAATTCTGTCCTGACTTTGGCTAGGATAGAGTTAGTTTTCAAAAGGAACCAGACCAGGTGAGCCTAGCTGGCCTGGGGCTATTCCATACCGTGTGACATCATGATCCCATAAAAGGGAGCTGGCTGAGGAGGGATGAGTTGGTGCTGCTCCTGGATGGTCTGGATGTGGACTGAGTGTCTGGTTGGTTATTGGGTCAGTAAATTGCTTTGTTATCACCTTTGTGTATATCCTATTGCAGGTGCTGTTGTTTCCTTCTCCCTTTGCTGGCCCACTAAATGGTTGATATCTCAACTTAAGGAGGCTTTCCTTTTGTTTTTTGCATTCTCCTCCCCATTCTGCCAGTGGGGTGTGGGGGGTGAGTGAGTGGCTTTGTGGTGCTCAGCTGCTGACTGGGTCTGAACCGCAACAGATTCTTTAAAGAAAAGTTAGAGGAACATGTACTTAAAACGGAATGGATATTTCATGCACCTGTGTAAAACTGGGAGAACATTCAAAAGAATATATATGGCTTGACATCACACTGACATAATCTAAGAAATTTTACTCAGAAGTACAGTGTTTATAGGGTAGTCTTTGTGATAATATAGTTTGTCTAAAATACATAAGTTCCAACATGGGGAAAAAAGAGTGGAGTTTTAAATAAATTTGAACAACCAGCCACAGAACTGAAAACATGAAATATATGACATGTTTAGGCAAACATTCAAGATGAGCTTTGATGTAAGCCAGAAACTTACTACTTTAAGCATATAGATTTTCTATAACTGAATTTATGTTCTCAAGGATTAAAGCATTCTGCTAACGTTCGCATTCAGTGAGGTTATGTTTTCACAAAATGGTGGAGAATGAAAGGGACCTCTGGAGGTCATCTTGTGCAACCTCCTTGCTCATGCAGAACCACCTACACATGGTTTTCCAGGATCATGTACAAATGGCTTTTGAGTATCTCCAAGGTGGGAGGTTCCACAACTTCTCTGGACAACCTGGCCTGAATTGACACATAATGATAACTATTTTTTTACTTAACAATTTCAAGAACATATACATGATAATGTGTTTTCAACATCCTAACTGGAATTCTGTGCTAATATTTACTTATATTTAGTTTTCCCTGAGAACAATCTCCATTTATTTTTTGAATGATATTCTGTGATTTGTTAAAAAAAAACAAAAACTGCAAAACCAAAACCTGCAAAACCTCAGATAATTATAAACTAAAAAAAAAGTTGCTGTCTTCTTTCTAAATGAGGAAGATAGAGTTATTTCTTATACTTAGAAGTAAAAGCTGCTTATGTAATTGACAAAAAGTTCAGAACAACTTTAATTTTCAAAAAGTAATTTTTTGTTGGGAGAATGCTGGATTTTAATGACAGTTAACCACATCTACAATTAGTATTTGATATCTCTATTAAAAATATGCATTTTGAATTACCTTGAATTACTTTTGAATTACCAAGTCTACATTTGTAGTGACTTAATTTTTTTAGGTTTTTATTACATATGCGTTTTATTTCATTAAAACAGAAAGAACTGTTTCAACTTACTCTTAGAAATTGTTTTAAATATTCCATTATCCTCATAATCATTGCAAAAACATAATAAAAATTAATTATGCATCAAAATTTGTCTTCAAAGAGTGTTTCTGTTTAAAATTTTCTTACTTTATCTAGATTCTTGTGCTATATTTGTGTTTATCATAATTCCAATTACTTGACCATCAAATAACAGTTTGTGGATGATGAAAAAATGTATTCACATATTCTTACCTGTCTATGTTCAAAATTGTTATGATTAGATTGAAAAAAATGTGTTTAAGAGCCACAGTCTTCAAAGTCTTCTTTTTAGGCAGCTAATTACCTAAAGGGATCTCTTCCCTTAACATGTACATGCAGAACACAAAAAACCTGCATGAATATAGGAGTGTTGCTTCAACTATTGAATATAAAATTATAAATAGAAAGCTACATGTTAAATCCAGCACCTTTTTGAGACTTAGTGGCCTTTCTTTAGGCTTTTGGTAAATACCAAACTTTATCAGGGCTTTGAGCTCTTCTAATGTTAACCACATTTGTTTTTTCTCATAAATGGAAGCCTCACAAGATTCTGTCTACTTTCTACCCAATATGCCACAGGCTATTATTTTCCCATGAGGAAGTAGCTCCACTATGCATTCCTACTTCTGTGTGAAGGATATGAGCATTTACTGGTTATCTTTCAGTGAATTCTGAAGGATGATCTATACCATGATCATGTCTGTGTATACCTGTATAAACCTCCAGTTCTCCTGTGTGAGTTATTACCTTTCGAATTGGGCATATTATCTGAGCTGAAAAGTGTTGATTGCTAGTCAAATTATTAAGGTACTTGACTTTATTTAAGTAATATTTTACATTCTTAACAACATTTCTGCATGGGCCCTAGAAGCAGAGCACAAATGCACCTTTGTACCAAGTCTACAGACTCAAACTCACTTTCCTTAGTTTAATGCTTTTACAGATACTACCCAAAAGATCATTTAACCCAGCATTCCTTCATAGTGGCCAGTAACAACTGATAAAAGGAAGAGAAAAGAGTACGAAGAATATGAACAGGATTACATTTTTCCCAGAGAAAACCTCTGAGTGCAGTAGACAGTGGCCTAGGGATTTCCTGGTTTCAAGGTTTCATCAAACTATTGTATTTCACAGTTGCTAAATGAGATACTCTCAAAGTTTTTTTGAAACTATATATGGCAAGCAGTTCACAGTTCAGAATATTTCTTTTCTTTTTTTCTTTTAGAATTATTTCTGACCCAATGTCTAATAATTTCTCCAAACAGCCATTCTTCTGGAAATACATAATAGAAACATGTATTCTTGTTTTTGTTATTGTTGTTATCAGTTCAGAATTTGGTGACTAAATGACACAAAAATAATAGATATCATGAATTTATAATTTCCCCCACTTTTTTTTTTTTTCAGATAATTATTATTCATTTTTTGATCCATTGTTTTCTCTTGCCCTTTGGTTTATTTTTTTTTTTGCATATCTCTTACAAATGTCGGTGAGGATACGATGTGTTCCACTTCCACATCCTATTCACTCACACATTTCAGAATAGGAATTCAAAAGACCAAGAAAGTGTCTAACTTGTTGAGTACAGTATTGGAACTGGAATTTCATTTGCAGTGAAACTCTTCCTGAAATGACCAGAAATATGAAAATAGTAGTTTTGTTGTATTAAAAACACCAGTATGTTACATGAATGGAAACAATGCTGGAAAGACCATGCAAGCTGTTCAAACACGGGGACAGGGGGGAAGAGAGAAAAGCTAAACGTATCACACTTCTTTCTTTATTCTCCTTTTGCATGGGTAGTTTTTCATTATATAGTCATAATGCAAAAAATATAATTATTTTTAGTTTAAATATACCAATTAAAAATGTTTTGGCTTTAAATAGTAAACTTAAATTCAAACGGAACAGATGCCAGAATGTTGCAATTAAATGAATAACTTTAAATTATGTTCATTAATCCACAGCCTTGATTTAGACTAGGATAATCCCAGGTTTTGGATTTAAAACCAAAGAGGCTTTGGAGATTCATATTAACCTTCATGAAGGGCATTTCACAAGGTCAGAGCCATGTCACAAAATTAATATTAATGTAAGTGGAAGCTGTGGAATGAAGCATTACTGTCATCAAATTCTTGAGAACATCACTTAAAGGAGAATTTATGGGAAAAGATATAGCAAATAGTTGTCAGTGCACAGCAGTAGCTAGAGGCTCCCTGGGGGCCAGGATGCTGGGAGCCATAGGGGATGGATTTAGGGCGGGCAGGGCATGGCATGGCAGGACCTTGCCAACCAGGGCTGGTCCCACAGCACCAGACAGAGAGCAGGGCTGGCCCCCACGGGCAGTCAGTCCTGGCCACAGTCTAGTCCTTAGGGTACCTGGGAGTTTCTCCTCTCAGCAGTCAGCAGGATGGGGCTGCCAATGGTCATGCTGGTGCTGAGCTGGCCTCCAGTCCTGGCACACAAGCCCCCAGCAACAAGACTCTCAAGGCCCTTAAGATAATAAATACAAAATTTTACATAGACATACTGCCTCATGCTACATCATACAGCTGATAGGAAAGTTTGTAACACGGACTGAACAAGAGTTTGCTGTCCTCTCTACAGCTTCATGGACATTAGTAGTTCTTTCATAGAATAACATCATTGGCCAAGAAGGTCAATGTTATCCTGGGGTGCATCAAGCAGAGTGTGGTCAGCAGGTCAACAGAAGTTATCCTCCGCTGCTACTCTGCCCTGGTGAGGCCACATCTACAATATTGTGCCCAGTTCTGGGCTCCCCAGTTCAAGAAAGCCGAGGAACTACTGAAGAAAGTCCAGCAGAGGGCTACAAAGGTGATTACGGGGCTGGAGCATCTCTTGTATGAGGAAAGGCTGAGAGAGCTGAGTCTGTTCAGCCTGGAGAAGGCTGAGCGGGGATCTGATCAACGTTGATAAATATCTGAAGGGTGAGTGTCAAAAGCATGTGACTAGACTCATTTTCAGTGGTGCCCAGCGACAGGACAAGGGGCAATGTTCACAAATGGAAACACAAGAAGTTCCATCTGAATATGAGGAAAAACTTGCTCACTTTGAAGCTGATAGAGCACTGGAACAGGCTGCCCAGAGAGGCTGGGGAGTCTCCTTCTCTGGAGATAATCCAAATCCGCTTGGACATGATTCTGTGCGACCTGCTCTAGGTAATCCTGCTTTAGCAGGGGGCTTGGACTAGATGATCTCCAGAGGTCTCTTCCAACCCCTACCATTCTGTGTTTCTGTGATTGTGTATTCACTGATTACTGTTTAATTTTAATTGTCAATTTCCTCTTTAAACATGTAGTTGGGAGCTGATGGTCATCTTCCTCTTTAAAATGATCAATTTTTTTCAAACATCCATTAAACTTTTTTTAAATATGATCCACACATGTACTACATACACTCACATTCTTACTTTTACAGGTGTTGTCTAAAAGATATTTTAAGTTAGGAGGGTCAGATTCTCAACAATATTAACACTAACGTTATTTCATTGAGGAGTAATGACATTTGAGTAAAGGGGAAGACAGCTCTTTTAGATTTTTCTGTTATTCATTTCTCCTTCTAAGTAATATTTTCCAGTTGTACTTATGGACTTCATCTTTATTCATGGTCAGCTGGCAGAATATGGCCTTACTTATAGAAATATTCATCAATATTAAGTAACATGTGAATCGATTCACATCATGTGAATATGATTAGGTTGGTAATTTTCATCTTCCATGAATGTGTGTACAGTTGTTCCGTAATCCACAATAGCTGTTGACATTAACACAGGTGACTCCAGTGCTGGCTGCTCCTTGCTATGAAGTGCACTGCTTAGCAACATGTCATTCATGTACAAGCCAATAGCAGTGTTTCATGGAAATACTGAATCTAGATCCATGAAAAATCTCATGAATCTACCATATAAATATACTATAGGAAGCTATTGTTTCACAATATTAATCACATAGAGATATTTTATAAATCCATTTTGAGACAACCTGCATGTTTTCAAGGATGCATAGGCTCTATCCCTTAAAACCCCAGTGGCTTTTTCCTTTAAACAGTAATTTCACACAGCAGCATCAAAACCAACAAAAGCATTTTGTTGCATCATTAGCTTGGATGATATGCTGACGATGATGACAGAGATATGCAACTAAGCACTCCTAACTACAAAAAAAAGCACAGTTACTATGTCACATAAAGGTCAAACTTCTTTAACCTGTTATTGGTATGATACATTAACCCAGAGGAAAGCATTTGCATCTCCTTTGCTCGACCAGCAGATAGTATACACTGAACTGCTACAAGTTACTCATGGAGGAAAAAAATTTTACAGAACTTAGTTGTTTGTTATAAGTAATCTATGCTCCATTCATAAATGTAAACTATGATGCAAAGAGCACTGAAAAACATAACACAACAAAATGGTGTCAGTCTTCCAGTTTTCAGGTATGTTTATTTATTTTTTTTATATTCTTGCAAATTATAAGGGAAAATATATGTTACTATAATAATTCATAATAGAACAATGTTTTCATATTATATTAAACCTGGCTTGGAAATGGAGACCTAAATTTATAATGAGTACGGTCAAGATGACTTGCAACATAGTCGGGAAAAATTTTAATTTGAACAATTATTTTTACTTTTACCAAGGAGTTTTTGCATTATTGTTTATTCTGTATCATATATAAACTCCAAAATGACTGGGGGGATTAATAGGTTATCACTATATTTCTAGGGCCGGGACTTTTAAAAATACCCTAATATGAGATTTTTATGTATGTAATAACAAGGTATTTTTATTGGTTGCTACCTGCTACTTTATTAGGAAATTTCCTCCCTCAGAGAAAACAAACTGTGTTTCACTGAAGGAAGAAATTCTAAGTTTAAAAACTAGGAAAATAGGGGGGGGGTGTTTTGCCTTAAATTTGTGTATGCTATTTTTTTTTTCTTTTTGTTATTGATTTCACTTTTATTCTCTCTTATTCTGATGTTCTATTTTTGATGTTTTCCTGTTTAACACTTCAGGAGATTGAAGTCAAAAGCATTATTGTCACTTTTTCCTCTTCCCAAATAAATGATTTCATTTTATAGGCTTATTTTCTTCCCTCATTGAGTCCACAGCTAAGTCTGAGACAGATGAAAAGGGCTACTTCAGAGTTTTCAGTGTGATTGGAATTTAAGCCACATTTAAAAATCAGCAACAATGCTGCAGAACAGCCTGTATACCTGAGAATCTGCAAGCATAAGAATTCTGGATGTAAAGTTACTTAAGCAGTGAAAGTGCTGTCAGTTTTTGAAGTCACTTTGTCAGAGTTGGGCAGCTCTAGATCTATATTTCATCTAAAGCTAAGATTCATTGGTTTAAATAAAAATATGGTCATGCCATGCCAAATGCCTTCTGCGAAATACATACCTCTTTTCTTCCAAGAGATCAATGAAAAGAAGATAGAAACTATCTTACTATGCTAAATCAATAACTATTTACTCAGCAGTATGAACTTTGAGTTTCTTTTCGGTCCGAAATTATATCAGTGTGCATCTCCTAAAAAAAGCAGTTAATCACAAATAGGCAAGGCCGAAGGAGACTGCTCCGGTGCCGGCGTGTCCCGCAGCGAAGCGGCTGACTGAGGCGTACAGAGGGGTTTTTCTGGCTCCCCAGAGACACGGGGACGGCAGGCAGCGACAGAGACCTGCCACACAGCGGTAGCTCTCGCGACAGCCGCTGATGAGATCTGGGCGTTGCCAGAGCAACAGCGGTGCCCGCGCCCATATAAAGCTGCCCAGGGAGCGCGAGCGACCCGGAGCACAATGAACAGGGCGGGCAAACAGG
>VWZZ01000518.1:5516-55089 GCA_013399095.1 Psophia crepitans
ACAAAATGAGATTGTGGGCATGCTTTTTGATCTAATTAATGCAGCATTATTTGCTGTAACTTTGTATCCTAATGAACCTTAATTTCAAACTGTAATGGAATAGGTAAGTGTTTTGTTTTCTGTTCTCTGTTCTGTGGCTGTATGGCTTCATGCTTGTAAATACCAAAATCTAGCAATATGTAAAATCAATTACTGTGAGAAAGTCAATTGCTAATTCTTTATTTCTTTTTTTACTGTGCAGGTAATACCGATTTAGCCATTCAAGAAGAGCTGATAGAAGTATCTGAAACTGATGAAGGGTTTTACTCTAGGGCTACTTCTAGTACCAGTCAGTCTGCCCTATCTAACAGCAGCAACACAAGCAGTAAGAACCTTTTAGGGAAGAGCCAACGAAGGTCTGGAGGAAGCAAAACTGGAGGAAAAGAAAAAGAAGGAGAAACCTGCAGAGAACACTTGTCACGAAAACAAACTCAGAGAGCCATGAGTGAAAATCTAGAGCTTGTGTCTCTGAAGAGACTGACACTGACAACTAGCCAGTCCCTGCCTAAGCCTGGCAGCCATAGTCTGGCCAGAACGACCACTACTGTGTTTAGTAAATCCTTTGAACAGGTCAGTGGTGTCACAGTTCCAAATAACCGTAGTGGAGTATCTGGTACAGAGGCAAACAGGTTTTCAGCTTGCAGCCTTCAGGAGGAAAAACTGGTATATGGAACAGAAAGAATGGATCTTCCCATTTTAAGCAAACAGGCAAATCAGCAGCGACCTCCTAGTATTAGCATAACTTTGTCAACAGATTGATATTAAACTGGCAAGTATGAAAAATAAAATATTGAGGGTTTATGCTGATATTGGTACATTGGTACATTAAGCTCCTTAATATACTGTACATTACTTTCTTAAACCTCAAGCCCATACATTCTTATTTGGCTCACATTTGACAGTAATAGTGAATAGACAACAGTTGTAATTATTTTGTGTCAACTTCTAACAGCTTGGAAAGTTCCTCTTTGACTTACTGTATTTACACACCTGATTGTTTACGGCTTTGTGTGAAGTTTAGAGCTTCACCAATTTAACAAGCCTTGATTGGCCCTTTCGCCGCCGACCAAGAGGTGCAGGTTTTTACAAAGGCACAGTGTGGGAGCAAACAGAGCTGCTTTCCCAGAATCTACTTTTTCACTGCCACTTGGGATAGGTAAAACTGCAAGCGCCTCTTTTATGCCTCTTTTATTTAAGAGGAGTCTTGCAGTATGGGCATGAAATTTTGGAACAGCATTGTAAGAACAAATATTCTCTTACGTTAGCCATGAGAAAGCTGTGCTTACGTGTGAGGTTAAAACTAGAAGCATCAGTTCAGTGTTTGATGTAATGGTAGTTAGTACACGTTGCAATGTTCGTACTTCTTTATGCCTATATAAGTCTGAATTATAGAGGCATTTTGGTTTTTCTATGTCTCAAACTGGGCCCAAAGTCATACAGCAGCAGGACTTGTGGATGGGAGTTCTTAGCAATTGCTCATAGTCACTCTTTACACTTGCAAATTGTGTGACATTCTTTTTCATTCAGATTCTTAAATATCGGGCACAAAGCTACTCACTGAAGAGTCGGTGTCATCAGTTTTTTATGATTTATGGGGAAGAGATGCGCTAATGTAACAATGTTATGTAGGAAACAAGGTAGGAGCCCTTTGCACTGACTTAAGCAAATCAGGAGCGTGAATGTGTTTAACATGAACTTCTTACTTGAGACTAAGAGCATACTACCAAAGGATGTGTACGTTCAGTAACTTGCAAGCACAAAGGGAAATTATAATGTAAATATAACTAGCACTGTAATTCCTAATCTTTTATATCTGTTATTTTTCTAGTTTGAAATTCTAAACCAGCAGCCTGTTCAAGGTTACCTAACGTTGAACCTTCAGTTAGTTTGGTGACCTTGTTTGATACCAACTTTTACAATGTTAAGACTTTAATTAAAAATCGACATTAAAACTTCTTACGCAGAACTTTGGAGAAGCAATAGCTGACAAAACCACTCCAGTAGCAGTGATTAGCTGATAAACAGACAGTATGTTATTACAAGAGGAGAAATAGGATGAAGATCTAGGGCATAGTCATGCCCAACTGTCCGGATCTCTGCAGCTGGTGGTCCCTTATTGTCAAGAGCCTTGGAACAAAAAGAACACTAAAATTCTGCTAGACTTTCTTACTTGCCTGGAGATAAGTTTAGATATCCCTTTTTGACTTAAACTGAAGCACAAGTAGATTTTAAGCAGCTAATGTTATTCAGGTTTATAGCAATTAATAAGCTGATTAATTAATGAAAGATGAGGAGACATAGCTGATAGCGACAACAAGTTGTACAAGTCTGCTTTGAAGACTGCAGACGAGATGCGTGCATTTAATACTCACCTGAGTCTGCGGAGTAGCTGCATCAGTCTGTAGGTGTTTGTCTTCACCTGAGCACCTGAGTTTAAATGAATGTGCCACACTTCCTCGTTCTTCAGGTTTTTGTGTGACACTGTTTTATTCTAGTAATGCAGTGTTTCACCTTTTTACAGTGAAGTGTTTTGTACATGAAAACTTACATTCCTAATGTATAAACTGCAAGTTTGTCCTGTTTAGTGTTCAGTGCTTTGGCCAGTGAAATAAACTGGTTCTTTGAAGCCGTATGTTTTTGTAAATACTTGGTACAGCAGAAAATTTTGCCTCTTTTTTTACCAGTCTTTCCACAATACGCATTAGACAGCACATTTGTTTCAGATTGACTAATATGTGTGGCTGCTGGAGCATGCATGACCACAAGCAACGG
This sequence comes from Psophia crepitans, assembly GCA_013399095.1. NCBI lineage: Eukaryota > Metazoa > Chordata > Aves > Gruiformes > Psophiidae > Psophia > Psophia crepitans. Next base: position 8,328 of record VWZZ01000518.1, read on the forward strand.
GAGGGCTTTAGGCAGCTGATAGCAGAGGTTGGCACTATGTGTGCCGAGTGGAGAGCTCTTCCTTCCCTGGCTGGAACTTCTAGGTGTTACGAAGAAATGACTGGCAGAACTTAGAGCTGCCTCCCCATCCGCTCTTGCGGTGTAGCGTTTAAGAATACTTTGGAAGCACTTATTTAAATTGAAACATAAACTAGAAAAGATAAATGAAATTGCATTTGGCAACTGTTTGTTGTGATGGTATTTGTTGTGAGTTTGTGTTAAGGGACTAGAATTTTTAAGTAATTTTTCTGGTTTTGTTTTGTTTCATTTAATTTGTGTTTATTTCAGTTATCTCCACAGCAGGTGCTCTTTCAAGCTGGCCGTTGTATAAAAGATGTTTGTTGTACCAGGAAGATTTAGTCTGTTCAGCTATAAAAAATTAGGATTTCGAAGGATCTAAAATGCCATAGAATGTAGATATGTAACATAATGTTTACAACGCTGTTGGCTACAAGTCAGTGTTAAAGTGAAGTTAGTTTATCCTTTTATTTTATCCAACTAATTATTGTAACTGTCGTCTGACTTGAAGCCAAGACATCAGCTCATATTGATACAACTGAAATTACATAAAGCTTCATACTTTTTTGAGAAAATGATAGAAGGGGAGGTTCTTGGTAGTAAAAGCTGCTGTTACCACACACATGGCTCCATATAAATATGTGTGTATTGGTCTCTGGAGCAACTTACACCATGAGCACGTTTTTGTGAAGTGACATCACACCTTGATACTGATCAAGCCTAAAGCATCTCTTTCCTGATGCGAGTAATGAAACTTCAGTTGTGCTTCTTTCTTTTCTTTAAAAGTGGAAAAGAAAAAAAGGGAAAAAAAAAAGTGAGCATGATAGGGGAGAGGGAGGGTAGAATTATTTGTTGCCCAAATATCCATGGTGCAGGATTGGGGGTAGGGAGGAGAGGGGAAGGGAGAGAGGTAGGGCAGGAAGCAGATACATTAATTCTTGCACGATATTCCTAAAACTGTCAGACCCTTGGGTTTTGAGCATTTTGATCGCTTTAGACTGATGAATGAAAAATACATATTAAAGTAGTAGAGGTCTTCTAACAGCGTAAGGAAAACCTGTTAAGACATCCCACGTTGCAGTCTGCCTGGGAGTGGGTAGTTCTGATGAATACACTCCAAACATCGCACCCGGCTGCAACATTCTGCAGGAAAAATGTTACGCAGGAGTGAATCATCTCAAATTATAACAAGAAGAGTTGTTTTAATGCTGACATTTACAACTGACCTTACTGTTCTAAATCAAAAGGGTGCTGTTTCAATGACTGCTTTGAGCAGCAACGCTTTTAAAACCCTGTTGAAGCCGAGAAGAATTATTTTTGTTGTGAGAATCTGTAATACTTGTGCAAAAAGCGTATGGCCTCTAACCACTTGCTGTAGAGCTGCAGTGACTTTTCTGAAGGGAGTGAAATGTCCTTGAATTGCCTTGAATACCTGACAGATTTGACAGGTACAGAAATACTAATACACTTCCCTGTAAGGAGGTCTCTTCTGATTAGAATACTAGAAATTTCCAACTTAATTATGTCTGGTATCTTTTGTCAGTGTTTGAGGCTTCCAGTGCTGTATATAGGTGTGTAACATACTGCCTTTTGTATAATTTGACTTCTAAGACTAGATGTGTACATTTCTTAATATCGACCAAAGTCTGTGGAATAGCTGCACCAGTCTGTAGATGTCTGTCTTCCCGAGAACCTGAGTTTAAATGAATGTGCCACACTTCCTCATATTCTTCAGTTCCTTGTGTGTGACTGTTCTGTGTTCTAGTAACACAGTATTTCACCTTTTTACAGTGACGTGTTCTCTTAATTGTACACAAAAACTTACATTCCTAATGTATGAACTACAAGGTTGTCTTGTTTGATGTTTAATAATTTGGGCAGTAAAATAAACTGGGTTTTTTTGAAGTTGTATGCTTCTGTAAATACTTCATACAGCAGAAAATTTTGCGTCGTCTTTATGGGATTTGTGAAAAGCACACCAGGTAGCAATATATTTGTTCAGTTTTCATAACAGACATCTACAGGTCACAGTAAGGTTGATCCCATTACTTAAAATGTACCAAATAGCCATTTTACAGAGCGTGGGCTGCGCAAAGGTGGCCTTGTCAGGTAAGATGCCATGCCTGCAGCACTCAACTGAGAACACAAACTGACCGGTGAAGGTGAGCTCAAGCGGAGGAGTTGTAAACTGGCTGATGGCAGAAGGAGGTGACTGTCCTGTCAGTAACGTAGCACTGCTTGGGCAGCTTGGTAGTTCTGATGGTCTTGATGTAAGAGTGGTTGGATACGCAGCCATTATCTGCAAAGTGTCTATTGTCAGCTCTTCTACCCAGCCGCCTTCACCCTGTCTCTGTGACCTGCTCTCCGCCTGGGGCACGTGTGGCTGGCTCACGTTGCCCTGGGTCGCGAAGACCATGTCATGTTAAAGGGTAAAGACGTTTGGCAGAAAATGAACCCCTGTGTATTCCAGCTTGCCCTCAGATATCAGAGGAGCTGGGGGCGGCTGGGCTTAGGTCCTGAGTGATACCCAATTTGGCACTGTAGATCCAGTTGTGTTAATATATTGAACTATCACGTTTACGGCTGCATCACTAGTGCGCGGCACCTTCAGTCTAGTCGCGTTCAGTGGACCAGCACAGCCAGAGTTCAGGAGTTTGGTCGTGTCCAGTGAGAACTCCCGCAGCTAGATTAATGAATGGTGCAGTTTATTGAAGCAACAGAAGTACAGGTTCTTTGGACTGCCGGTGATAAACACGCTGACTGCAAAGCATGTGCAAGTGCCAAGAATATAAATAATATAGCTGACTGCAAATGTATTAGGTTAGGAAATAACTATAGAAATTTTCCAAGTTTCCTGGGGAAGCACTTGGTATAGCTGAGTGTTTGAATCTCACCCTGTGGGGGGAAGAGAGGTTCAACCCATCAACTGATCCCAGAAGTCAGCCGTGTCCTCCTGACTTGGCTCAATGGTATCTTCCCTAACAGCCCCTTCTCTCAACCCATTTTTGATGCTATTTTCTTACTATCAGGTGGACTTCGAGTGACTCCAGTCATGCATACCTTTGTTATGATTGGTCTAAAGCCTTCTTGCTTTGCTTTTAAACTTACAGACTTACAGAAATTCAGAGCACACACTCAGTGTGGGGTGGTTGCACCTTGGAGGCGGGTAGCTTTGGGATGGAGGTATGTTTTGGGATTATAATGAGATCATAATGAACAAGGTTCAGCCAAAGGACATGATTTTTGACAGAAAATGGAATACTGCTGGCTCAGGGTAACAACTATGCAGTTTATCAGTTCCATGGTACCATCAAGGTCTCATCCCTGTGGTGTTATCACAGAGCTTGGCTGCAGTGTCTCCGTTCCACCCTCCGTGCTGTTCTTCTCAGAACCGGCAGCACACCAACCTCCCCCTGTGCTTGCCAACATCTAAGGTTGCTTATGGAGCAGATTCTTTGCATGTTCACTCTGGAAGTCTCAACACACTGAAAGAGCTTTTAGACCATCCTGGCCCGGCCGGGGTATTGCTCCCAGGTGTATGGCAGTGAGGGCAGGTCTCCAGCTGGGCTTTGTGCTGCTGGTCACGGCCCTTTGAGCCTGGCCACTGTGGCCACCAAGGCCGCTGTCTGCGCTCAGAGGCCCGAGGGGGTTCCTGTGGCCTGGGGGTTCCTGAGGCCGCTCTCGCTGGTGAGGACAGGAGCACAGGTGGCAGCGAGTAACTTGGGCTTTTCCATCTCTCCTGTCAGCAGGTCCTCTGCCCTGTTCCGTCATGGAGCCCTACTCTCCCCGGTGCTGCTGCTATGTCTGCGAAAGCTTTTCCTGTTGCCCTTCACCTCCCTTGCCAGATTCTACTTCGTTTGGGCTTTAGTCTTCCTAACTCCATCTGTGCTTGCTTGGGTAGCGCATCTGTAATGCCCCTAGGTCCCCTGCTCTTCCTTCTACCTCTCTACACTTCTTAAAGTTTCGTTGAGAGCCTCTTGTCTGTGCATCCAGGGCTCCTGCCAGCTGTGCTTGCTCTCCTGTGTGTTGGGGGGACCATTCTTCAGGCTGGGGGAGATGGTTCTTGAACTTCAACCAGCTCTCCTGGGCCCTTCTCTCCAGAGTGGTCTAGCAGATTCCCTGGGCAAGGCAAGTTGTCTTCTGTAGGCCCAGGGCTGCAATTGTGCATTTTGTTAAGGGTTTTTTTTCACTTATCTCTGGTGCAATGCTGTGAAGAAACTTGGATGAATGGAAGAGCTGTAGTAGATGGCAGCTGTGGGAGATCTCACTGGGTGTTTTTTCTCTTTTTTTTTTTGCTTCTTTTTTTTTTCAAATGTCAGCCTTTAACTTGTTCGTTTGAATGGGGGAAACTTAATTGCCCTTCATACAAATGGGTGATAAAGGAAATCTCAGATTCCTAACGTTTCACTCAAACAAGCTAGAAGTCGTCTTTTCCAAAAGGTACAAATTAGAGTTGATGCTGTGATTGTCCTCTAAGTGTGTAAGATTTGCTGTTTCAGTTACGGTGGGTGAAAGGCAGTGCTTAGAACGGGCTCTTACACGGTCTCAGGTTGGAATTTTTATTGATTAGTGAGTGAGAAAGTGAATGTGAGTACCTCCTCTCTTCCCAGAACATGGTAGAGAGTACGAAAGAAAGTAACGGTACCCCAGCACACAGCCCTTGGTGGAGGACGAGAGTGCCCGAGAGCCTGCTGGACAGCTCACGGTGAGAGGGGCGTGTGAAGGTTGGACAAGCAGTTAGTAACCAGCTACAGAAATTACATTTGTTTCTGCAGACTTTACAGCTCGTTGCCTGCATTGAGCCTGGGATGATGATTTTTCATGTTTTGTGTTAACGTAGCTCTGTATTAAAGATGACTGCGGTACGGGGGGTTTTCTCCCAACCCCCAGCTGCCAGGTAATAAATGCACCTGCTCGTTCAGGGTAGTGGGAAGAACATCACTGTGGCTACAGAAACCTTTGTGAAACAAGCCTTTACACTGCACGGTGCGCGCTTCATTAACTTGGTTCCTAAAATGAGGTTGTGTTTAATCGTCTGTTGCTCTGAATGCGCTGGGACAATACTGAAATTTAATGGTGCGGAAAGACTTGTGCAAGTTAGTCTGAGTCACGCCGTACTCCTGACAAACTACCAAGTTGTTGTTCTCGTCGTTAATGCTGACTACCAGTGGCAGTCTTCTGTGTAGGTTTTCTCAGTCTGGACTGTGACGGTACATTTTTCTAGTGCGAGAGGCTAGATTTCAGAGGAGGTGAGGAGAAATACCAGTTTTCACCTCCACAGCACACAACAAAGTAAATAAGGGAGCGTCGGATATTGGCGCAAGGAGTCCTCGGTGCGGATGTGGTGTCCCGGTGTTTGTGCAATACAAATAGTGAACCAAAATAATGAACAACCGTTCGGTGCTTTCTCTGAAAAAGCCACTTTGCTCATGCATGAAACTGGAGTATCATCTGATTCGATTCCTAGCAGAGTAGGAACAGAACAGTGACTCATTTAAAACATATAGAAGCATATATATGTTATATATGTGTGTATATATATGTTTATATGTATACACACATATATATGGTTCCCTCTTCAGCTAGTCAAGGTACAGAGGTTGTAGAACTGTTGGGGAGACTGTGGTGCTGGCAAAGGCTTGGGCTGACGCTGATGTCACTGACCAATGATGCCATCCAAAATAAACATAGGAAGGCACTAAAAGGTTGTAAAGTCGTTGCTGTATTTTCCTCATGGTATTAACTGCCAAGAGTCAGTTGATTTGAATGTAAATGGTAAAGGATCTTGCACGTATTCCTTAAATATGGTTTTTTTTAAAATCACAACATTAATATTTTTCCTTCTGTTTTTTTTTTAATTATTATTTTGTTTTTAAAATGCATTGTGGTTTCATTATTGTTAATAACCTGCAGTTCAGACTTTGCTAATAATTCAGATTGAATAATTGAATTGGTTATATAAGATAACATTTTGGAATCAAGCGCGAGCCAACTGTCATAGCAAATGTCAGCTTTCAGCAGACCATCCTGCCCCTAAAACGGTGGTGGCGGTTGAGAAATCTGCTATAATGAATCACAAAAGGGAAAGGCTTTCACAAAGTGACAGCCTCGATAGTCCCCAGAAGATTGTTTGCTTGTTAGTTCATTGGGCTTTATCATAGAATCATAGAATCATTAAGGTTGGAAGAGACCTCAAGGATCATCCAGTTCAACCATCCCCCCACCACCTATTACCCACTAAACCACGTCCCTAAGTACCACATCCAACCTTTCCTTAAACACCCCCAGGGATGGTGACTCCACCACCTCCCTGGGCAACCTGTTCCAATGCCCGACCACCCTTTCAGAGAAGAAATTTCTCCTAATCTCCAACCTGTCTAGGAAGAACAGATCTGCTTTAGTAGTTCCACTGGCCGGGATGGAAAGATCAGCTTGAAATAATGCGGACAGGTGCTGGGAGTTAAGACTCAAACCGCATCTGCTTGGGTTTAGTAACTGTGAAGCAGCTGCACTTCTAAATGTCCAAAGCAGGGAAGGAGGAAAGAACTGGAGCTCAAATCTCGCTGTAGCATTCCTGTTCCTGCCATTCTTGCTTCACTTAAATATATGTAATAGTTTTATCAGCTTCACTGAATTTAAACGTAGAACAGCAGCAAGGCTGGTAAAGCTTCCTTACAACTGAATGATACCTGTTCAGCTCCAGCTGAACCCTCTGACAGATCCGAGGCTTGATTCTTAACTGTTCAGCCTGGGAAGGGGCTCCTTGATTGCCTCACGTACGGCATGAAGTTCATAACTAAGATTTTCTGGCTGCCCGTGAGAATTGACATTTCCCTGCTACCAGCGTAGGAAGCAGCATTACAAAAGCATTGCCCTTGAATCGAGCAGGAACCTGAACACGTTTCAGATGTTCAAGTCTTCCCTGGCTCAGTGAAGGGCCGAGGAGGGATTTTCATCGCTTCCTCAGTCTTTGCCCAAGACAGGCGTCCTGTCCAACAGCAGATGGGTTACAGCTTCCTACGGCAGCCAGTGAGTTCTACGTGCGGCCATAGGAGTGAGGCCAGAGGCCGGCGCAGCCACCACCAGGAGGGCTTTTCCAGCGCTCAGCCTTCATGTGGGCAGAGCTCTGTGGTGTGGAATAGCAGGAGGCTGGATGTGACTCCCAGATGCAGCTGGAGAAGCGATTTCAGAAGTCTCGGACTTGCCGCTGCATTGAGCCCAAGCTGCGCTTCAGCTGTAGATCTCCCGCAACGCTGCAATCCAGCTTCTAAACAGGTTATTTCACTGCTCTGGCATCACCAAACAAAATAAAAGGTGTTTATGGATAAAAAACCTGAAGAAGAAGTTACTGAGCAATGGATTTCTCCAAGATCCCACACTGTATGATCCGTCTTTCCGTAAAGCCTGGCATGCATGGCACTGCGGCAGGATACGTGTGCTCCGTTCTCCGTGAGTGACAGAGTGTTTTTGTACCTTAGGAGCAGTACTGGATAAAAAAACCGCTGTGATGCTTGTGAGCACAAAGAGTTTTGACGCATTCTGGTAATGGTGAGATGAGTAACTTCTTAAATACGCCAACAAAATTAGTTACTAGGTAGATCCACTTATAAGCTATTTGATGCCATAATTTAATTTCAGGCAGAGAAGCAGCACCTTGGAAGAATCTTTATTCAGTCTTGAGATACTGAACAGCTTTAATGCGCCTTGACATTCGGTACCACATTCATAATCCCTGTAATTATTCCTTCCTACTCGAATAAGAGCAGGCACTGTACAGCACAAGTACTGAGGGACGGGTTTGTTTCGTGCTTTAGAAGAAGAACACGTCTCATAAAGCGCACTTTGTGCTGAGCTGTGGGAAAAGAGGTGAATGGGAGGCTAACCCAGCTTTAAAAGCAGTTCAAAGTGTCTAGCACGCTTCCTCTCTGCCTGTCTCTGTAAGCAGTTTTGAATAAATGAAGAAGCTTCCTGAAACGGGAGAGGCATAAAGCTGAGAGCTTCCTGGAGCGGGAGAGCATTTGAAGGAAACCTCTGCTCCCACAGCTCCCACCTGACCGCAAGGGCGGGCATCTTCCCGTCAGGCAGGGCTCGTGCTGTGGTGTTCTGCCCCATCCCTCCCTCTGCCTAAAACTTGTGCCTCTGTCTCCTTCTTGGAGAGGAACCTGAGCGCTGGTACTAGCACAGTAACAAATACAGGAAATTAATGGTGAAGCAACCCAACATGGGATGTGGAGAGCATGTGGTGGCTGTACTTGGCTACATAAGTTTAAGTGTTGATTTTCTTGTCATGTTTTGGTGCCAAGAAACGTGTGACTGGTACCTGAAGCCAAAATGTCAGGACCTTCTGGACTGTTTCTGGCAGAGGGTTAAAGACAAGGACGAGAGACAATGAGCGGGTGTGAAGAATTTTTTTCTTGGAAGAGGTGGCCACTAGGGTGGCTATTGAGCTGCCCCTTAAACTGCAGGAGATGATGGAGTTGAGAGGACTTAGTGAATGTACTAGCCTTCAGCTGGATATCTGAGGGAGTTTATGGAAGAGATGGTGCAAAGGCTACAGCCTTTGGTCAGATCCAACCTTGCAAGCTGTGAAGGAGGCATCAGTAAGGATGGAGGGTTGGAAGTTGGACATCTCAAGGTTTGCAGATATCACCCAAAGAGGAGAATGAGGACCTGTGGTTCCCAAGGTACATGGAAATTCCAAGTCTGCTGTGACAGAGGAACAAAGCTGTCCATGTGGCATGGCATAGCTAATTTGTCCACCAAGAGCAAGAATGAGCTGCAGATCTGACTCTACAAGAGATCCCAATAAAAAAATTGCTGATTGTCTCACTGGTTTGGCCAGTGTAATGCAGTTTAGAAGGTGCATCATGCAGCAATACGTGAAAATGTTTATTGCAGAAGCAATACACTGGAACAGCTTTTGTAAGTGGAGTTTGAGCACAGAGAGATCCACGGGCCCGAGAAAAGGCGCAGGTAAAGGTAAGGTTGGTGGACGAGTGCAGCACGCTGACAGCGTGGCGGGTTATAAAGTACAGGAATTGACTGGGTGGTCTTTGAGCTGAAATCTCTTGGGAAAAGAGTAGTAAAAACGTTTTAGAGGAGCAGCGTTACAGGTCTGCCCTAATCCTTTGGGGACATGTTTGTAATTTTGCAGAGTGTTAACACACCTGTCACTAGGGGAGACATTTTCTTGCTATGGGTTGGAGGACAAATTCTATCAATAATTGCAAGTCCTTATTGCTTCCAGATGTCAGATCTGACAAGCTTGTTCAACAGAACGTTTCTGAACCAAGAACAGGGTGTGCTGCTGCAGGCTCGTGAGCGTCTCTGTGCCGTATGCTGCTGGGCAGCAGGTTCCTACGTCAGCCCTTGGTGGGAACTGAGCTGGGGAGAGCGCCTGAACCACCTTGTTCAGCTGGGGCTCTGGTCCTTCCACACAAGACTTCATCGCAGCCCTCTGCAAGACTGACAGTGAAGTAAGAGGGAGCTATATGAAAACTTTGTAGTTGTTGTTGTTTTAGACAAACAACAGAAAATAGACCTTGAAGGAAAGGACTTTTTATTTCGAAAGGGTGAACTCTGAGAAAAGAAGATGACTGGGCAGTGAAGTTTATTGGCCTGAGAGAAAGCAAAAAAAATTCCCTAATACGAGAAAACCAAACTCACTCAAAAGTTCAAAGAAACTTCAGTCAAAGGACGGAGTCTCTAGCATTTGCACTTTAAGAAGGGGAGAAAGCTTGTGTGGAATGCTGGCCCTGAAATACCATTCCCTTTAGAAGTGCACTTGAGCCCCTATGATGGACTGAACGAAGGAGGAGCAGAAGAAAGTGTAAGGTCTAGTGGCATCAGAAAGTCTTTGTGATAGACTGAATTACCAGAAGACAAAACTGAGTTTAACTTTTGCAAAGGGAATGAAGATACAGGTGCAGGTTCCTTAACTCTGGAACTAGAACAAGGGAAAAAGCAGAAAGAGGGAGGAGTGGGTACAGCGGCTGAGACCAGCACTGTAAGAAAACGTTTTCAAGACTGACATTGCCACCCCATGGCCAGTCAGCACAAGGCCATGGCGATGCGCATCCAAGGGCTAAGGCAGAACGTGCGGTAAGGTGACCTTCCCACAGCCGGCATCACAACTGCTCCTCTGGGCTGACAGCAAAAGGTCGGGCGCTGCGGGTAGGGCACGGCCTGAGCTGTTCATCGTTCCCACCGCAGACACCGGGGCAACCCCCCCAGGCTCATTTACATGCCCCGGCTGTGGCCTGAATAGGGTGGACTCCGTATTCCGAGAAGAACAACCCAGTGACTCACAAGGTCAGTGGCTGATCTCCTTTAGCTTTTAGTTACCACAGGTTACACTTCCTTGAGGCTTCAAGCAAAGGTAATAGAAGCCTCTGCGTGATTTGTTGTGCTGTGCTGCCTGGAAACACTCCCATTACCCTCAGCCTTCGCAGCTTTCATTACCTGGACAGGTGGTGTGACGGGTTACAGTCCTGAAGTCACTCTGTGGGTCCTTCTAGCGGCCAGAAGGGAGATGTCCCATCGTCATCTGACCTGACCACATTTGCTCAAATCTCTCGGTACCTACTCAGTGGGGAGGCTTGTAGCTAGCGCGACCCCCCCAGCCTGGCTGGTCACCTCTTCTAACCACTCCGCTATTCTGACAGGCAAATCGAAATGTCCCGTCGAATAAAACCCCGAGCACCTCTGACCGCAGGCTGGCGGATGGAAAACAGGAGACAGTCAAACGGCGGCTCGGTGCTCTGACAGCCTTTTTCCTAGGGACTGATGTGCAGCCTGCAGGAAAAGAAGCGGCGTGACAGAAGACACTGACTCGCATTCAACAGCAAGCACGGGGCACCTGCATCACTCTTTGCATATCTCTGTGCCTCTTAGTAGGTGTGCGTGCCACTGCCACCAGCTGAACCCATCCCAATTCAGGTTTCTTGGGAAAAATCTTCTTTTTCTGTAGGTTTATGTAGAAGGTGACTGAATTACCTGAAAAAACCTACATAGAACTGTGTAAGAATGTATGATAGAAAGACAAATGCTGGTTAGCTACTTAATAAAACTGATAAATCCTCCCTTTTTAGAAGCGACTGTGTTGTATAGATGAGAGTTTTGCTGTCATAGTTGATCTGTGCTAATTACAGCAATTAATGCTTGTCGAGAAGGAAGTGTGCAAAAAGTATATGGAGCGTTCAGCACCCAGCTGCCTGGCAGCTGGAAGGAAGGCGAGTTAATTGAATGCAGCCGCCTATCCTCATTCTGTTGTAAATCAGCGGTTAATTAAGCCACATGGCCATATGTCGCTTGCCCTGGCTTAACAGTGACGTGTCACGTTATCGATCACGGCGCTGGCGGAGCTGAGAGCTGCTGTGCCCCGGCACTAAATGCCTTACAGGGCTCCGGCTGGTTTTGGTGTCGCATAAAACTCGATTTTATTCGAAGTGCAGGAATTAAAATTAGGCCAAATATTCTGCCAGAATCTAACGTACATTTAGGATGTGGTATTTGTGTGGGGTTTTCTTTATTGTTATTGCTATTTGTTGTAAATAGACTTAAATAAATGAAATGGATGAAGTGGCAGAAATAGCCCCTAGGGGCAGGCACAGAGTTTCTGCAGAAAGAGCTGTCACCAAGTGCAATTTTTTGTAGACTCCTTGAAGTTAAACTCCTTTTTATGCCTCTGGTCACTATTGTACTTATTAAAGAACTAATAATTCCTCTGCCAAGGACCGCCAGCTCCTCCCTTCCCTGTGGCTGTGGTATGCAGACCCTGTGCCCGCTCTGCCTGGGGACAGGGGCGCCTGCTCTGGTCCTGCCACCACCGGAGGTGGCCTTGCAGGGACCCAGCGCTGCCATGGGGCACCGGGACACCATGGGCAGAGGGGTGGCAGGGGCTGGGGAAGCCTGACCTCCTTTTGTGGGCCAGCCACCACCTGGGTGCTCCTCTGGGTATTCCCTAAATGTTTGACGTGCAAGGGAATGGTTAAAACATTTTCCTCCCTTCTTTTTTTTTTCCTCCTCCCTTTTTATGGGCTGGCACATAACCAGGTGTTGCTGCCATTTCTTCTTTCCACTCTACAGCCCTAATCCTTGAGCATCTACCTTTTTACATAAGCAAATAAATAACCCCCTATACTACTGTGTGGCTCCATTTCCTCGTGGAAAAGCTGGAAACCCCAATGCCTGGCTGCTGCTGGCCGCAGTGCAGCAACGCTGTGGAGCGGAGCCATCCCTTGCCGCTGGTGGGTTTGGGAGGTGCTGGGGTGTGCGGCTCAGTGGTGGGGCTGGGTGGGCTCCAGCTGCGCACAGATGTTATCTCTCCTTCAACGTGACTGCGGCTGGAAGAGCTCCAGATGTACATCACCATCAAGGCCCAATGTGTAATCCAGCAGCATTCAGGGTGGAAAAGGAGGAAGAACAGAGGTTGTATGTTTCAAGGGAAGCACCGTTAATGGTGCTGAAGATGGCACTTCTTCCATAGATGTCCAAAAACCCTGAAAAGAAATTGGGTGGGAGGAAAGGAAGATGTATAAAAATGGTCTTTGGGGAGACTGTACCAGGTTTGCTCTGTGTTGTTGTTTAAAGACAAAAAAAAAAGGTCTATGCCAGTACATTCCTGAGGGAGAGGGAATCACCCGGGGGGGATTTGAGCTGCACCGCAGCCGGCGGTGCAGTGAGGTCCCTGGGTGGCCTCCCATGCAGGACCACAGCCCGGGCAGCCAAGCAGCTGCAAACCACCCCCCCTCCCCAGGCTCACCGCCACCGCCGGCTGAAGCCAGCTCCTTCGTGAGCTCCAGTCCTTGGCCTGAGGTGGGAACGTCGCCCTGTGGGCTCAGAGCCGTCCCAACCCAGCGATACCACACAACCCAGTCACGCAGTTGATTTTAACAACCTTTATTGAATCACAATTAACTGTAATCAACGTAACCGTGCCCTTTAAGTCAGTTTAATTCCCTTAGCTTAATGGGATTTTTGCTCTTTACTTTGTGATTACTATCCAGCAATCAAGGAGGCGAGAAGTGCCCGAGACGCGCAGTGGTGCTACGTGTTTAGCGAGGCCGCCATTTACACCCCGCTGAGGCACCGATCCTACTCGATGATGGTGATGGCCTTCTCCACAGAGATCGCTTTGATCTGCGTCGAGGTCAACTTGGCTACTATTTTCTTCTCTCCTACTCTGGTTGGAGTGCATATTATTTCGGACTTCATGATCCTACCAGGCTTTACATCCCTAAGGAGAAAGAAAAAACAAATAGTCCCGGTGTGAGTTATGGTTCTTATTTGCTGCTTTTAAATTGTTTTACTTGAAGAAATTGCTGCTGCCTGTGTTTAGGGTGGGCGTTTTCCTTCTCCTGTGACCAGTGTGCAGCAAGCAGAGCTTGGCACGGTGGTGCTGGCTGGTGGTCCCAGCGATGCTGAGGACCTGACTTCCCCGTACTGCTGAAACACTAAATTTGGCTCTGAAGGGAGCAGTTGCGTTCCCACTGGCCAGGCAGTGCCCAGCATCACGGCAGGAGCACGGGCAGAGCCCCTGTGTGCCCGAATGACCTGAACACACCAACAGCTGCGTGGGTCTTTCTGCTGCGTGCACTGCCCCCAAACGTGGCGCGGTTTTCAGCACAGCTTGCGAAGGGCCCTGTTACTCCAAATCCCCTGACCTCTTCTTCAAGGGAAATTATTAAAAAAAAAAAAAAGAAGAAGAAACAAAGCAGAGTCCTGCCGTGCTCATTTCATACTGAGCTCATCTCCTTACCCCTGATCAAACGTTGACAGCTTAAATATGCCCAGGCCCTCCACCCGCAGCTTGCAGTTGTCCAGGGGCACGTTCAGCTTGTTCTTGAAGATGAAGGCACAGGAGAACTCCTGGTTCAGTTTGGCCATTTCTGGCATCTGGCAGAGGAGGAAAGAGAGAAACAAATTCAAATGCCAGGGATCAGAGAGGTAATAAAGATGCCAGAGCTGCTGCCAGTTTGCTCCTCACCACCAGCGTGGTGGGGGACAACCCCTCATATCCCTTCCACCTTCCCATGGCACTGTGTGCTCTGTCCCACTGGCTGTTTTCCCAGCTCTTCTCTCTAGTTTCTCAACACATTTTTCCTTCAGCAGGTAGAGTTGTGGGGTCAGAGATGGGCCCTGTACAAACTGTCCTCTTCCATCCCCTTCCCTCCAGCAGTTCCTACCTGCCCATTTTAGCCCAGTCTGGTGGCTGCCTCACCTGGACAGTGATGGGGGGGTACTCAAAGCTCATCGTGGTCTCCTTGGTGAGTTTGTCATTTATCCCCTGGACCTCAGCAATGGCGGTGACGCGGATGAACACTTCATCTTCCACGGAGGACAGTGTCCCCATGTACGCATCGGCTGCAATTTTCAGAGGGATCTGTGTCTCTGTGGGAGAGAAAATACAACTTGGTGCTTCATCACGTACCCATGAACTGGATGGCAAATCTGGCTCTGGTGGCAGGTGCCTCAGGGTGCAGGATGACGTGGATTTTCCAAGACCATCCTGCTTTTGGCCAGACCTGGGGGTTCTGTGGGGGGAAGCCCCAGCTCAGTGAGTGGTACCCGGCACACGCAGCCCGTGGGACAAACGGATGAGCCCAGACCATCTCCCCACCAAGCCAAGTGCTGGCTCAAGCTCATCCCCAGCTGTCCCAGCACGTGGGAGAAGGCAGAAGAGCGTGAGGTTGGGTACATTTGAGACCACATTCCCTGGGGTTTGAGGCACTACTTGCTATAAAAATTAGCTGCTTTCCTTTCACTTCATATTTTATCTTTAATTGCCTGGACAAACTGCCAGTGACTTGGAACAGCCCCAGAGTCAGCAGCACTGGAACCTGAACGCTGCTTTAGCCACAAAGCTTCCTGGCTCCTGGGAATTAAAAAAAAAATAGAAAAAAAGCGCCTATACTTAAGTCTTAATGTATGCAGTTACCCCTGTGTCCTACCCCGATGCATTTTGACAGCCATAGTGTGTGCGTGAAAACACTCAGCAATCACCATCAGCAAAGACTTTTTTTTTGGGCGAGAGTGACTCACGCTTGGAATGAGCACGTGCTGTTAATTATTCATCACTCGTTAATGTCTGGTTTAGCAAATTTCGGTCACATTGCTGGAGATCAGAAATGCAACCCTGGTTGCTCAAAGATATGCATTGAACGGCAAAGAGCTCTTGGGATCAGGCAGGCAGCCACGAGGTTGAAATTTGCTTGGGCGAAGAATTCAGAAAATAATACCAGCACCACCACCAGCTGATCGACATTGGCATAGCAAGTACAAGAATAAAAAAAGGCTGAAATTTCCAGCCATCTAAATCCTGTGAGGGATCTGACCCACGTGGACATGCCTGAAGCCTGCAGTAGCATCTTTGATGCTTACACGGTGAGGACGGGAGGGAGATGCTCCAGGACACCTCGCTCGCACCGTGAAAACAGCTGTCTGCCCACACTGATGTATTTTTAACCGTCTCATTGAAGCTGCAGCAGGACCAAGGCCTTCATGTTTTGGTGCCTGCTATGGTGGGATCCTAGTCTATAACTGAGACTCCCAAATGCAGTAACAAGAGAGGAAGGGAGCAGGCAGGCAACTTCTCTTCACGGCGTAGAGAGCCATGCACTGACCTACAGTGGGGCTATTATGAACCAGCTCAAGTGAAATTCCAGACTGACACAGTAAATAGCCCATAAAACACAGCCAGCTTTCTGTGCCTACCAGATCTGCCTTCAAGCTTGATGGTCTCCTTCACATAACCAAGGTTGGCCTCAATTTTCCCAGTATAGGACTGCAGCTGGCAGGAGCCGGCAAGGTTGATGGTCCAGCTCCCAGGAGTGGAGGTCTTCACTGTGATGGCCAGTTCAAGGGGATTGCCAGGATACAAAGCGTTTTTATTGGTTATCTCAAGCTGGAGCCCAGTCTTGGAGACCGTCTCGCGCAGGACCCCAGGCCTGAAGTCCGCATTTTCCATGGGCAGAGCTGAAGCGAAGCGTGCACGAGGTACCATTGTAGAAGGGCGTATAAAGGTAGAAGCTCTCTGCATGGACTTCCTTTCCTCTTCAGAACCTGGATGAAGAAAAAAGATGGGTAATAGTTGTATCTTCGCCTCCTCA
Source organism: Psophia crepitans (assembly GCA_013399095.1). Lineage (NCBI taxonomy): Eukaryota > Metazoa > Chordata > Aves > Gruiformes > Psophiidae > Psophia > Psophia crepitans. The sequence continues at coordinate 24,494 of VWZZ01000518.1, forward strand.
CACAAACCCACCTTCCCTTTATTTATGCTTCTGCTGCTGAGCAGAAAGGATGTCAGGACACCTCCAGCCTCTGCTCAGGAGACCCTCTTGGTTTATACTACCACCGGATCTAACTGAGAACAAGTCTGATGAGGAGTGGCTGAAGCTCAGAACTGGGGTTGTTTAGCATGAAGAAAAGGAAGCTGAGGGGAGATCTTTTTGCTTTCTACAACTACCTGAAAGAAGGTTGTAGCCAAGTGGGTGTTGGTGTCTTCTCCCAAGTAACAAGCAACAGGACAAGAGGAAATGGCCTCCAGTTGCACCACGGGAGGTTTAGATTGGCTATTAGGAACAATTTCTCCACCAAAAGGATTGTCAGGCATTGGACAAGGCTGCCCAGGGGAGTGGTTGAGTCACCATCCATGGACGTATTGAAAATACCTGTAGATGTGATGCTTCAGGACATGGTTTAATGGTGGACTTGGCAGTGCTAGGTTAATGGTTGGACTTGATGATCTTAAAGGTTGCTTCCAACCTAAATGATTCTATGATTCTGTAGCATTTTGGACTGGAAGAATTTCCTGAAGGAGATGATACTTTTAGAAGATGGATGCTCTTTAGTTTTTCAGCCTAAAATTTTCCAGCTCCTCACTGGAAAGGGCTTAACAGTGTAGCACAACATGGCTGGATCTGAGAACTGTGGGGAGGGAATGTGCATTTTTTTTGTTTCCAATATGGTCTGGGAAATGGAAAGACAGAAAGAAGAATGAAGAAATGAAGCAATGGTGAGTCCAACCACTAGGCTGGTCACTCTGCCCATTTCTTTGACAGCCTGCAAGCTTGCTCACACCCGTCCCTAAAGAGCAGCCTATAGGTGTCACTGAGGGCATGAAGGTGCCCAGGAGCAGTGCTGCCTCCCCCAGGTCTCCAGGCCTTACACGGGTTTGCCACTGCAGCTACCCCTGCAGTTTTCTCCTGACCTACATGGCCAGGAGTCTCCTCTTTGGCATTACTTTAGAGGATGGCGGCAGTCACCTTCAGGGAACTTGTACTCCATGGTGATGTCTTCCCGCTTGTTCTGCCCCACGGCTTTTGTGCTTATGTTCACGCCGATGCCTCGGGTCTCGGTGCTAATCTTGATGTACTTATCCTTGCCGTTCACCTTCTTGACGACCCAGTAGACTTTGTCAGCATTCACTTCTGCATACACAAACTTGCTGTCGAAGGGCAAATACACATCCCCATCTTTTATAGCCTTCAGCGGGCATGGACCACACTGGAAAGTGCCTAGAAAGCACATCCAACATCATTTGCTTTTCCAAATATGAACAAAGACTGCAACTTTCTTTCCACTCGCAGACCCACCCAAGCAGGAATATGTGGCCATAGTAGATGACTCTTAGTAGTAAATATTCCTCCTACTCAGTGATGAACTCAAAAAGCCCTCATTTATCCCATAGCTGTTTCGGCTCTTTTGCATATGACAGAGGTCTTGTAGGAGCTTTTATGTGTTTCCTCTCACATAATTTTAAGTTTTGAAAGTCATGGCTCAGTGATGGAGTCAACTGAATCCAGCTGCCTGTGTTTGATCTCCTGGCAATACCCCACTTTCTGCACAGCCTTGAGGATTAATGCTTTCTTTCCCACGTTCAAATTCCCTGCATCTGGGCAGGGAGGGGAATCATCAGTTCTGGCAGTCATTCCTCATTTACCAATGAATGGACTCATGACTTCCTCAGGAAAGCTCTACAGAAAGCATCTTTACTGGGGAAAGAAGTAGCACCTCTTACTACAGACTGCTTTGAGTCCTCAACTTCACCAAAGAAATCAGAGGATGATGGAAAGAGAAATTAGCCCTGATTTCCAGCTGTGCGCTCTAACCTCTGAAATGACAGTCATGTCCCCACACTACCCTACAAGGTTTGTTTTCTGCCTGCCAAAAAAATGCCATTCCTCCCATCCTGGGCTGAGATGGCAGGAGTGAGACCTCCAGCTTTAGGATGTCACTGCCCAAGTGTGTGAAGATTTCCATGGGGAGTATGTGCTTTGCTGACTGAGGACCACGATTTTCGTTCTAAATGTCCCTGTTTCCCTTGGAAGTTGCAGAAGAGCCCTTCTAGGCAAATCCTACCTTGACTTTGTTCCTGAGGGGTTGAGTCGATCGCCTGCCAGCCGTCAAATCCTGATGGCAGATCTGCCCGCTTCATCCAGACATCGTTCCACACGTGGAAGTTCCTATGCGCGTTTGGGTTGGAAAGAAAAGGAGTGAGCTGTTACAGCCAGAAGAGTCACAATCTCCTTTCTTAATTCTCAAGTAAGGGCAGGTTTAATGGAGATTTGCGTGTAACCCTGTGAAACCCTAGGCTTTCCCTCTCTACCAAGCAGCACACCTGAAGTAGTAAGGAAATTCTCAAAGGAAAGGCTGTTGGGGCTGGGAAACGCGGTGCGGGGGGGTGGGAAGCGTTAGCTCGCGTTTGCGGTACCAGACAGAGTCGAGGGAGATCGAGTCCAGCTTTTCTCCGAATTCATTCAGATAAATGTCAACTCTCAGGTTCTCCTCTGTATCGTGTGCTGAGTTGAAGTTACTCACGCAGCGGGATGGGATCCCCAGGCAGCGCATTACTGTGGCACAGACAGACAAAACACAGGGTCACAAAATTACCCAGGCTGGTGGGCGCCTCATCCTGTCCAACCTCTCTGCCCACCCAGGGTCTTCTAGAGCAGGTGCCCAAGGTTGTGTCTAGACAGCTTTTGCTTATCTCCAAGGATGGAGATTCCACAGCCTCTCTGGGGGACTTGTGCCAGTGCTTGGTCCCCCGCACAGTTGAAAACAGAACAGATGGAACAGTTTCAGGTTGTGTCCATCATCTCTGGTCCTGTCAGTGAGAAGAGCCTGGCTCTGTTTGCCCCACTCCCTCCCATCAGGTATTTATACATATGGATAATATTCCCTGAGTCTTCTTTTCTCCAGGTTGAGCAGTCCTGGCTCCCTCAGCCTCTCCTTACATGGCAGACCCTGCCACCTCCAGTGCCCAGAGGCACGGTAATTTGGCTTACTACCACAGTAATTAGGGTATCAGGGAAGGTACACAGTTCACTGTTTACCTGTGGTGAGGACTCCTGCGAAGACCCAACATTGACCATAAAGGACCGGCTTCTTCGTTTTGTAATACTTCTGCAAAATTGCAATGCTCCCAATCCAATCCATAGGGGAGGTCCCTTTGCTGTAATTCCCTGACCAGTTCCCCAGCAGCACACCGTTGTCATCGTTGGCATTAACCTGTGGCCACACACATGTGAAGGAGAAAAATACGGGGATGAGGCTGAATGAGGCCTAAACCCTGGGGTCACTGCCCACCTTGTGGTTCCCCAGGTACTCCACAGCCCTGTGGCACACAGTGAGGCTGCTGGTGCTGGCTGGGGGCTCCCCGGTTGGAAACCCTCCACCTGGATATCTAGAGGGAGGTGGCACCACTGTTTGGGGCGGCCAAAATGCGCCCTGCATCTTAATGTATCTTAAATCTCAGGGCTCCAAGAAGGTTCCCGCCACAGAGAGCAGTTGCCCTCCAAAACACAACCCTTGTGTCGGCCCTGCCAATGCAGCTGCTGAGGAAGGACAACCACTGGGGCAGCTGCAAGCTTTGGAGATGGGGAGATGCTGTATTTGCCTGACTGCTTCCCTTCACCCAAAATGCTTCTGGCCCTTTCCTTGAGGTTTCCCAAAGGAATCCATTTCAGATGTGTCCTGAAATGGGTTTCAAGGCCCCCGAGAAAGAAAAGCAAGTAAGAAGGTGGAGGGAAATCTGGAGGGGCAAAGCACTTCTCCGAGAGACACATACCAAAGCAGACATGGCTCTGGACACAGGCACAGGATCCCTTCTAGCGCTCAGATTGAGATTACTTTTGTCCAGCAGATACATGCAGGCATCCAAGACAAATTCTTCAAACTGTTTTGGAGGGAAAGTGGAGAGATTTTTACCCACCGCTCTAAATGAGAATTTGCTCAACTACTACAAAGTCTGTCTAAGTACTCAGAGGAAACTGTCTGACTAGTCCTAACTTCTAAACCTCCTTCTGATACTGAATTCTTGCGCCTACCAGGCTTCCCAAAGCTGTTCTCTCCAAAGAAGGGCTTAAATGAAAACCCACCTCAGACGACAAAAACCTGTGTCATGTGTTTTGCAAGCACAGTTGGAACCTGCCCCAGCAATCTTTACTACTGTGAGTAGTCCTAAATCACCCACGTCATCTCCCTGCAGCCCTGCAAATTACTCACAAGAGTAATGAAAATTTAAGAGTGTTACAGATATTCAGTCTATTGACATAGGTACAAAATGAACCCTGGGGGAAAAAAAGTGCATAAATGCAGATTATTCCAGCAAAAGATTCCTAACTGCCAACTGCTGATAAAACTTCCTGAGGTTTAATTCACAGAGATGTCAAACATCCGATCCAACAAAGTCTGGCAGAATATCAGTATCAATTCTCATTGCTTACCGGCAGAATAAATATTAGGATAGGAACAGCCCTATGGACAATGCCCTTTGGCCCCTTCGTGGAAAAGGCATCAGCACAAGCACTTTTGCTGGGCTATCTATCTTGCAGCTTGAAATTACAGACTTATAAAACAAACTAAAAAAAAACAACAAACAACACCCCAAACAAACCCCCCCCCCAACACAAAACAAACAAAAAAGAACAGATTCCAACATATTTTGGTGAGGAAGTCTGTCTGGATAGGGTGCAGGATGCTCCATTTGGGTGCTTGTGTGCTTTCTAGAGGGTGCAAATAAAACTGCTCTGGCATCCAGCTCTTATCGCTGGCCCGAGTAGTTTGTCGTTCCACTGCACGGGAGTTATCTCAGGGGAAGCGTGGAGGAACACCCTTCCTGAGAGGGCGGGCTGATTGCGTCCTGCACCCAACAGTTCACCTCTGTGGTGAAGGCACCACTTGAGCAACGACAACCTCTGCTGGTGCTTTTCCCCTTTTTCTTCCCCGATCATGATGCAATAGGTAAATAATGGGATGTATTTTTCCCCCACCAGCCCTCTCCGCAGCTCATGAGCTGGTTACCGACAGTTGCTGCGTTGCATGAGAGCAGAGAGGACTCCTTACAGGAATCTTTTCAACTAGGAATGCTCCATCCCCAATTGCCATGTCCTTTGCCAGGGGTCTCATGACCGGATTACAAACATGCGATTAAACCCCGTTCTAAAGCTGTGGCTGGAGAAAATACTTAAGTACACAGATTACTCTAAGCAGTGAGCCCTCCCAGTGAAGCTGGCAGGATTAACCAAGTTCTTTGAGCTACTCAGGGACTTAAACTGTTTTTAGACCTGTAAAGAAAGAGCGAAAAAAGGTACTAACACCAACAAGACAGTTTTACCTGCCCAAAATTCCAGGGTCTATTGTATATGTTGTATGCAGACCCAACATAGATGTAGCCTGTATCGTTGAGCACGTACTCCTTTCTCTGCGCGTCATCGTCCAGGAAGACGACATCAGCTGGAACAGAAAACCCCCCAGATGTTAGGTGGTTTGCACTCACGCTGCACGAAATTTTCCTTGGAAAGCTATACTGGGGGAACTGGTGGTCTGTAACATTCACACCAATTGATGGCCATGCAGCACGCAGATGTTTTTTCCTATTGTGGAAGAATTTCCTATAAGATTAAGCTTTATTTTACTCCTGTAGGTCTGTTGCTATATGAACACTTTTATTTTAGTGAAACACTTCTTTCTGAACAAACAGTTTAGGGGACTTAGACAGTGGAAAGAACTGGGGGACTGATGCCAACCAACAACACACTTTTTTTTTGTCTGGCTATTTTTTTTTAATCTGGATTTTAAGCCAAGCCAGTCACGTCAGTTAACCTTTGCAGTGGCCCAGGAAAGCAGCGAGGGGTAACACAGAGGTGCAAACAGAGGTGACAGAGAGATGCACCTTAACCTGGCACTGGAGCTGACTCATTACTATTGTCCAGCTTTCTGCTGGCTCTGTGAGGATGCTGTTTGAAGTGTTTTAGGGAGAAAAAGCAACGTATGTGGGAAAGAGAGGAGGAAAAATGTGAGGAGAAGCTCTCCGAGGGACAATCGTTGGCAGCAGTAATTGTCACCTCCGGTTGTGGGACCACTCACCTTCACACCACGGATTGAATAAAAGGTAGACAGCATTGTTTTCGGGCTTGTAAATGTTAGTCCCAGTCTTCACGTTCAGGGTGTATATTCCCACTGGGGCACTGGGCGAGCTGGTGACAGACAGCAGGCACTGGGGAGGGGACAAGGAGAGACAGCGTGATGAACCCTCCACCATGGCCAGAGGCATAGCACAAGGACAGTACAAGCATGAAGGTGATGGCCATGATGGTGCTTGTGGGGAAGAGGGATGGGGTGCATCCTGCATGCGCAGTGGGGAAGCAATGAATTAAGCAGGGCAAGGCTGCTGCCTGCCTAAAATTACGGGGCTAAGGGAAAGCAGGACAGAGGTATGAGGATTTGCTCTATTGCTCTCAATGGGCTTGGTGTTGCTGTCCTCCCACATTACCCCATGTGGTGGCATGGCCCACGGGTTCTACCTCTTTGCCGCTATTCTTGACAACGGAGATCTGCCACCCGCCGACGTCCTGCTCACGCCTTGGGTTCAGCGACATCAGGGTCCCCCTGTTTTTCATTGGCTTTTCACCTGGAAACAAACCCAACATGAGATACAGGAGGGTTGCACGGGTCTGCAACGACCACACAGTGCCCCACAGCAGGAACAGGCAGCCAGAGGCTGCCGGGACCCTCCCGTGTTGCCCGACAGCTGCGGAGGGGGGACCCGCTTACCGATGCCGAAACGCAGCGCCAGCTTGTCGGCAGCCTTCAGTTCCCTGCTGAAGGTGAGCTGCAGCTGAAAGGGCTGCCCGCGCCGCACCACCAGGTTCTTGATGTTGTACGCATCTGTGTGGTGCTGGCGGCAGTTCTCGCTCTTGAGAAAGTCAATCCCAGTGACCTTCAGATCGGTCCCTGGAAAGTCGTTAGTTGTGAGGGAGAAAGAAAATAGAAAAGGGGGTTAGTGATAAATTGTCCAGTAAAGAGTTTTCTTTTTCTTAATGGAGCCCTGTGGGTCATCAGAACATCTAAGTGTCCAGTGATCAGGCACAAGGAATTACACCAAGGATCGCCAAAACTAATGGATGGTACAATAGTTTTTATATATATGTCTATATAAAAAGTATAGTATAGTATCATATATTAAAATATATTTATAATGTGATATGATATAATGTAAATAATATGATGTAAATGATATGATATGATATGATACAATGTAGTATAATACGATATTATATAATGTAGTATAGTACTTAGTATATGTATATAGCGGTATAGAGAGAATCATATTGCTGGGGTGGGTTACGGAGGCTGGTGGTGGTAAGCGTGCTGCAGCAATCTGCTCAGAGCAGGGACAAGCACCTGCCTGGTCCTCCAACTATTCAGCCCTGGGTTGCTGCAGTGTGCCTCTGCCTCCATCCCTCGCCACCCAGGGAGCCTGAGGGATGTTTGGCCTCTGAGGTAGCCCTGGGTGAGTGAGGAATGAGCAGCTTGAGGGAGGTAGCAGCAGTAGGAGATGTAGCGTGAGGATTTTGGACTAGATGATCCTTGAGGTCTCTTCCAACCTTAATGATTCTATGATTCTATGATTTCTGCCCCTGCCAGCAGCTAGACATTCAGCCGGCATCCCAGCGCCTCCATGCATGGGCAGCTGCCCACCGCATGCCCGTGGGGCTGCTTCCTCAGCAGCTAAAAGTCTGCAAATGCGACCTCGCTGGTTTGGAAATCCGTGTCTGCTGGCCCACTGCCTGCCCTTCCGTGCCGCCAGCTGGCTGGGGGGCCAGCGGCCGTGAGCCAGCTCTGCAGCCCGCCACGGGCCAGGAAGATGCCATGACTGCAAGTTCGTTGCAATACTGAAAGTCTTGCTTCTGCGAAAATCTTCCTTCCCTTTTGAAAGTGGAGTGGGAACCACACATCTGCATCCCACTCCCACACCTGCTGCGGGACAGATCTGCTCCCCTGAGCATCCCATGCAGGAGCCCACCAAAGGTCCTGACCATGGCAGCATCCCTGTGGGCAGCATGCATGGTCCTGCCATGTCTCTGAGACCTCTCCTCCTTGCCCCCATCTGCTCAGCTGCTTTGCTGGTGGCACCTTGTCAAAGTCAAAGCTGTGACAGCAACTCCTGTTCGCTGCATGCCTATGCCTTGCTGAGGACATGGTCCATCAGCTCCTTGAGGATTACAAATGTTTCTCTGTTGCTGCAGGTACTAAAAACCAGTGGTAGTAGTAACAGTCGCAGCAGCACCAGCAGCAGTAGTAGTAATATGGGCAGGTGAAGAAAGCTGCTTGCCAAGGCACGCTCAGAGGTGATGCTCCCAGGTGGTCCCCAGCTAACACACGGCAGCTTAAAAATTAAACCTCACTGCTGGGATTTTATCTCAGGATATTTCCTTCTGGTCAACGACTAGCCTTATATTAGCATTGAACACACCCTTCGTATTATCAAGTAATAATTAGGAGTAGCTTTAATTGCTCCTTCCAAAGCGAAGCATACACAGTCACGCTGGAAGTGAACTGAATGTGCTGGAATTCCTCTCCTCTCAATGGCTGAGATGCCCAGTACCTCTGGGATGCCACGAGCCTGGGAAATGTAACTCTTCAGGACTCTGGAGCTGATTCTTTGTATTCTCCTCCCAAATATTAGTCCTAGATAATATTACAAGTGCCTTTAATCAGTCTCTTATGGAAGTCTGCATATGTGAATCTGTGCAAGTTTGGTTGTTTCCCAAGGACTTGGTTTCTCCTGCAACCCAAGGCCCAAAGGAAGGTCTGGGGCTGGGAGCCAGCTGTGCTGCAGAGATGCTGCCTGTCTGGGGGATGCTAAACGCGGGGGGCAGTGCTCTGTCCCCCTTCATGCCAACTGGTGCTTTTGCCATGTGACTTCAGCACAGCTTTGGACTCGTGCAAGAGACCCTGCCAGGGCTGCTCTCCTCTCCCTTTCTCCAGCTGCGAAAAGGGTGCGGAGCTCCGAGAGGTAAAACCCAGCACTATGCTTGAGGAAAGAGCAAAGCCCTTGAGCAAAGCCTGAGCAAAAAGCAAGCCCTCAGCTTTCAATAAAGATGGGGATTTGGGTGTTACTGCGTCAGGCATTGGCAGGCTGCCCAGGTGTGACAGGGAAAGCCAGAGCATGCCAGAATGTGGCAGAGCTATATTTCTTTGGAATTGTCTAACCTGTCTTGTATCTGCCCATTAAATATCCTTACAGGATAAATTCCGTGTAAACAGTAGGGAGTAACAATATCTCAAAAGCACTTGGCTCATGAGTGATTCAGACAAAGATATGGGAGAGTCAGGAAACTTAAAACCGCTTATGGTAACTTAGAAATTAGCAAGTCAAAGGCATAATGGTTGAAGGGATTAGTTCACAAAGTGTCTTGACAGATTCGTATGGTACCAGGCAACCATGATAACTCGAGTATCAACAAGAGCCATCCCTAACATTGAAGAGGCTGAAATCTGCTGGTAGCTGCTGCGGCATGAGAGATGGTACAGGCAGGGCCGTGTCCAGGGCAGGCTGAAATCTGTGGCACGCTTCCCACTGTGACCTGCGCTGGGATGCGACTGCAGTCTTGAGTAAACTGATCTGACCGCCCATGGATTCCCCATCAGATTCCTACTTCCGTGTATTTCTTCTTACTAGCTAACTAATATAAACCGTATTTATCTTAATTGCATCACAGTTATGAGTGGTACAGCAAATAGACTTAAAACTGACAATCACCTTTCGATAACTGATTTCATGTTTGAGTGCTTTTTGTTTGCTTGCTGCCTGCCAGATGCCAACATCAGGCTGATGTTTTTCGCAACGGTGTGTGCGTACATAAAAGAATTTCAGCTGAAATTGCTTAACCCTATTGAGAAGGATGAAGTGCGCCTCTCTCAGCATTAACAAATCTCCAGCCGCCAAAGCTGCTTCACCTTGTTACTTACAGGAGCCCCTGTGCCGGGCTGAGAAGCTACCAGAAAACAGCCCCGGCAACGGGAGAGGGCTTTGGAGGGATGTGGGAGCTGAATGCATAGGATGCCTGTGGCAGAGGGCCCTGGGGAATCCGTCCTTCCTGCATTTTCTAACTAAGGGATTGCATTTCCATCCCGTGTTTCTGGAAATCACCAGTGTTGAGGATGCACAGAGAAAAACCACAGAGAACAGATGCCTTGGAATACATCCTGACAGTGCAGAGACGCTGCCCGTCAATGGTGCTGCACTTATTCCTGTGCAAACACACCCGTGATACCCTGTGATCCGGCTGGTACGGTGTCCCGCGCCAAGAAATGCCACGGAGCGAGCTGGCGGTGTGCCCGTCACCGCATCCGAGGGGGGTTGACCGCAGCCTGCCTTCCCCGGGCAGACCCTGCGTGCGGCTTTTTCCTTCCTGCTCTGCCTCCTGCCCGGGGCACGAGGCCAGCCATCCCCACGCCCTGTGCCCGGCTGCCTGCGGGCGCCCCAGTTTGTCAGCACGGCAATTAACGATTTACAGCAGAGCTGAGCACGCCGAGGACGCTCCCGCTCACGGGACGGAGGCTCGAGCTGCAAGAGGCAGCCCTGGCTGTGCTCGCTCCTGGGGCAGGCCGGAAGCAAACCCAAATATTGACAGATAAATTTTTCTTTTTTTTTTTTTTTAGAAGAAAATTTAAGACAGTATTTTTTTATTTAGTCTCCTAGTGTGATGATTTATGTCTTCTAGAGCTCCTTCCTACACTAACCACTGCCCTCATTGCCTGCTACCTCCCTGGGAAGGTGTTCAGATCTTCAAGAGCACAGCGATCACCCAGAACAAAAATGGTAAGGATCTGGGGCTTTTTTTCCATAAGGATGAGGCAACGTGGTTTAAAAAACATAAATTAACACAGGCCAGAGTGTTTATAGCACGCCTGGCTTCAGTGGGAATAAGGGCTGCTCAGAAGGCAGGAGGGAAGTGAGGTGGGAACCGTAGTTTTGCAAGAGAGAGCAAAATTTGGACACATACATTTACTCCTCATCCTTGCTCAACCTCCAGTAAACACGTGAGATCACATCCCAGAGATGCCACTGTCCGAGACTTCCTGGAAAATTTCAGCTCATCCACACCCAGAATGCAGCGGTGTGAAATGGAGGGGCTCGGAGCGCTGCGAGGACACCCTTCCCCTCCTGACGGCTGTGGAGACCTGCTCCCAGCCCCGCTGCAGGCACCACCCAGCCTGCACGACAGCTGCTCAGCTACACTCCAAACCCCAGGGGTTTTGGGCATCCTGGGGCTGGGCTGGCCCCAGGAGCACAGCCAGCGGTGGTGGATCAGCAGCTGCTACAGGAGTGACTCAGGCACCTTTCTAGGTAGGTGCAGGATCTTCTGACAATAGGGCAGGCAGGACGCCTGTGGGATGGAGCTCAAGTCCAAATAACTCCCTTTTTCAGTTAATTTGAAACTTCTATCAGAGGGTATCAGCCATCACTAAAAAGCAATAACCTACAAGATTAAGTAGCCTGAAAGAAAGGAATTTCTTTCTTTTTGACACAGAACAAGGTTAGATAAGCTGTGTTTCTTTCCTGTTATCACCAAGAGAACCAGTAGTCTACGGGTTGATGAAAAGTGATGAAAAGTGGGTTGCATTTTTTGGCGGGTTTACCGATCCGTCAAAACCAGAATTTGCGCAGCCAGAGCAAACCTTTCCCCGTGAGCAGCGGTGGCACTGAAACACCTTTCCCCAAGGTATCACCCCACAGCAGTTAGAGGGGTAAGAAACCTCCACCTCCACTGGAGCTGCCATCATCCCTGCAGGAGACCTGCCAAACCGCACATCTAACATAGGCTACTGTATCGAGCGGTAAAAACTCACCAGCGATGTCACTCATGGTTCTTGTTGGCGTTTCGACCCAAAGCGCCTCGATGCCAGCAGCTTCTGAGCTCCTGAGTAGCCTCTGCCACTGGCTTCTGAGCGTGGAGAAGGAAGACGAGCCGCCCTTTTTATCAGTGGCTTGCTCTGAGGTGTCAGCAGGTCCACTGCCAAGGGGTGGTGTTTAGAGAAAGGAAGTTCCCCTGAAAAAAAAAAAAAAAAAAAGGCTACAACTCCCTCTTGACATAGTCAGACCCTGAAAAACAGTGAAACTTAAATCCCGACTCACTTGGACGGTGGATTTGCACAATCAGATGACAAGTAGACAGACCCTTCGCTGACAAACAGTAAAATCATGGGCTAGATGAGTAACAGGAATGCACTTATGCCCTAACATCCAGGTTACTGGGACTGCAACTCCAGGGCCAGCTTTACAAGGCAGCCCACAGACATTTAAACCTTAGGAAAAGAGAGTTCCCCATTAGGATCAGTCTGACTTTCTTTGAAGCTAATGAGATTTTTGTCATTGCGTTTGGAACAGAAGCACTTCAAGATGTGGGACAAAATCCAGCATTTACATGTGTGGGTTGGAAAGCCCAAGGATCCACACCCCAAAGGGTCAGGCAGATGCCAGGGGAGACAGCCCAGCAGGAGCATCAGCTGGGAAAGAGGAGAAACAGGCTGTGTTGAGGAGGAGCAAGAAATGTGGTGGATCAAGAGCCATCCGCTGCCTACTCTTCACTGACAGCTGTACCAAAGGTCTCTGTCCAGGAGGTAGCTGGACCCCATGGGCCCCACTGCCACCCTGGTCCTTGGGGTGACCAAAGATGGAAAGACAAGTCTACCCCATGGAGGGGAGAGCTGGTGGCACAGGCTGGCAGTGACACGGGCACAGTGGCCAGAAAGAGATACAAACATGTCCCCAAATACCCAGAAGTGAAGAGGTGCTCAGCCATGGGAGCAGCCTCAGCCCCCCCAGTGACTCCCTTCACGGCAGCAGCCCAGGATCCGGCAAGGTAGGATTCAGTCTGCAGGGCTGGTGCATCTAAATGTAGGCTCCCCCTAAACAACATCTTCCTGTGGAAGACTTCAAAGGCACCAACTTTTCTCCATCAATTCAGGTAGCTAGTTATTTACTTTAGGAGGACTGTTTCCTTTGGTGCCGAAATGTCGGTGCGGGCTAGGTGCTGAATTAGCAGATCCCACCCTTGGGGCATGTCACTGCTTGCTGGCAGGTGTACGTTGGGTGTCCTTACTTGAGAGCATGACTAGCGCATCCCAGGGCACTGAGGGTTCAGTACACATCTATAATCTCGCAGGACATCTGTATGAACATCTGAACCGCCAGCGTTCTTAGTAGACAGAGCATCACTCACCATTCAGCACCAGACAATGTGCTGGCAAGTACATATTTCACTATTGAAAAAAACCACTACAACCCCAATTTACCTCTCAGCTTTGCTTTTACTCTGCATTTCTTTCCTCCTGGAAGGTGAAAGACCTACTTGTTTAGAACCAGCATGAGATGTACGTGGAACGTTGGTATAATAACATAAGCAATAATACATGTAATCGGAACATTTACAATGTATATTACTGGTTTCCACTTAACTGCACCGACAGAGTAATCCACTTCATCTGAAGGCGCTGAGAGTAGCTTTCTAACCCAGTCTCAACCTGTTGTACACATATATCGTTCATGCTTGGTTGGAGGCAGCTTAAATTGTGTGGCTACAGTAGTCCTACAGCAAAAACTACAGGTTTTTGCAAACAGGAATGGGTCGATGTTGGTAATATTTTACTCCTGGAAAAATTTTATGTAGGTGCGTGCTGGAGAGTCAGCGGTGGAGGCAGGGCACGTATTCGCCAGGGGCAGTCACACGTCCAGTCCTATAGGATTTTGCAAAAGGCCGATTCCAACAGGGCGCGTGTTCTGACCCTTACTTTGAACCTCAGAGTTCAAGCAAAGAGTGTAGAAGTTAGAGGGGTGTGGGTTCTACCCTGCCATGGGCCTTCATCGTGGAAGGTGGTTGCCCTTTTCGCTGTCAACAGGAATTTTTGTTTTATGCCAGTAGACAGCATCTAGCTTTCAGTTCTCCTTCCACTTTGTGCAGCTGCTGGTCCTGCCTGCTGCCATTACCTTTTCTTCTGTGCACTGGTACTATCTCAATTCAAGGGCGCCAAACTTGGCATATGGTACCACGCTCCTACATGAGCTTCCTCGTCTGGCTCGTACAAGCTTGCCCTGCCAGGAAAGGCCATTGAACTTTAATACCCACCAAGACAGTTGTTGGCAAGGTCTGAGAAAAGGGATTTCAACTTAAACTATAGGAACGTTTTTCAAAGACATGGTTTCAGCTTGTTTCATGTTGTCAGCAGATGATCTCTGTCCTTCCTACAGGAAAATCTCCTTTTGTCTTTGCTGGCCAGGGCGGCCGGAGTGGCTGGCCGTAGTTCAGCAGTGTGGCTTTTTTTCCTCCTCCTCCTCGTTGAAGCTATGAAAAGTACCAGCCCTTTTCAATTTTTTTTCCCCAGTTACAACAGTTAATCACGTTAATCCGTCCCATAATAGTACACTCTTCTAATTAACAGAAACAGGAGATTATATCTTTTTTTTCAGGCAATCTCCTGTGAATAACTTCAATAACTTCAGCGACTCACTTCCCAGCTTGCAAAATCAGACAGCAGAGGCTATCAGTCTTATCTGCATCTATCTGCTGCAAGGTAAGTCACCTTATTAGCTGGCATAAGAAGGTAATAAAATGCAAACAAATAAAATCAGAATTCCTCAGTGGCTGCTCCCCTATTTACAAGCTTGCCCTATGTCTCAGGTTTTGTTTATTTTGCGTATCAAAAATGACAGGAACAAGTCAAACTTCCAGAGCACGACCACAGATATTGATGCCAAGTAGGAAGGACATGAAGGGCAACCCAATCCATAGCTGTACAGTTTTGTTCACTTGTAAACCCATGTCTAGTTACGGAGAAGCTGTCTTTTGTCATAGTAATGTACCGACCCACATGTTTTGTGCCCATCTAAGGCTTCACATTGCTTCTGGTTTGTCTGTTTTTGTGGTTTTTTTTCTTTAATATGTCCGGTCAGAGTAACACTCAAAACACAGATCAAAAGCAACACAAGTTTCCTTTTCGGCACTCCGGAAAGGTGAACTAATCCTTCCAGTTGCCCTGCAAAGTTGCTCCAAGGTGCCAAGGGGTGGGTGGTGCATCGGCCAAGGTACACACACATACAGCCCCTGCCTGGGTCCTGAGGGACACCACGGTGAGAAGATGCCTTCCATTGACCACAACAGCACTGCCCCCACATGTACCACCTAATACATAAAAAGGGGACATAAAAAGAATAAAACGCACAGATGGAGAACAGCTGAGCTTCTGGTCCACCTCTTTTGATTTGGACCTTATTCAAGGTGCTACATTGGTCCTTCCCTCACCATTTCATTATGCTCGTATCTTGGTCATTAAGAATTTCCTCGTCATGAGATGCATCTTATCCACGTAATGACCCTGACATGTTGTGCTGCTGTTGCTCTGAAAGGAGTGTTGATCTGATCGCTTCTCACTCATGTACACCAACCATGGGCCGTGACAGTGGCCTGTCAGCTACGCCCCAAGGGCATCCCGTGTTCCCAGCAGGCAGATTCTCTTCTAATCTTACATGAGCCAACTTGTGGCAGGCAGTTGGATGTCAGGGGTTGATGTAAGATGGCCAAGCCCAGATCTTAACTGATTCCAAGTAGTCTAGCCCCAGCTACCCGGTAACGAGTTCCTCACAGGCAAATACCAGAGAAGTGATTGATGCCAATAAAATGATTACAGAAATTCCAGTGTTTCCTTCTCACCAAACACTGAAAGAGGGTTTTTGGACCTAAACTTAAGGGTGTAGATGACTAGCTTCAGGCATTTAGCTCCAGAAGGACTGAAAACCATATTCCTCTGTGCCCAACCCAGCACCGCTCAGGGAATCTGCTCCTGAAGAAGGCAAAGATAAAACAGAGACCACAACTACACATATACCAAATGTAGGCTCATGGCCTTGTGATCCCTACTCAGGCAAAATGCTCTTGTGTAGCACCTTCCCTACCCAGAAACAGAATTCCTGTGGTCATCACAGGAAATTGAGGTTTCAGGCCAGGCCACCTTGGAAAAATACACAGCGCCTTTAACAGCAAGTCAAAATGCTATAATGTTAAAATATCTTTTCTGGTTTTTTTTCAAGATCTATTTCTCCTTCCCTGGCTGAGATGCAAGAGACAAAATTGCAAAATCAGTCTAGATATAGGGAGCAACTATGTGTAAAAGTTGAACTTGGGACTTGACCCTCAACTCTGGTACAACTGTTGCACTGGAAACACCAAAATAAGCATGCTCCAGGGCTGAGAAAATTATGTTATATACTGGACTAAAATGACTCAGGACAAAGTACTTCTGCTTTTCAGCAAAATACTTCTTTAGAATTTTGTGTAAGAAATTACAAAAAAAGATTTCCATTGCATCATTTCTTCCCGACAGCAGTGCTTTTTTTAATAAAATTGCCTCCTTTTTGAACCCTGCCAACATCTGCTGCATCCCACGGGCAGGAGTTCCTCAGCTGAATGACACACTGTAGAAGGAAGCTCCTCTGACTTTGAAGATGCTGCTTGCTAACTTCCCTTGCGGCCCCATCTTTGTGGTATAGGAGACAGATAACAGTTGTCTTGCTTTCTCCATGCCACCTTACTTTCTCCATGCAACTCATGGTGTTCTCAGCCCCCATTACAAACCACCATCATCTCTTTTTCACACAGAATGGCCCTAACCTACTGACTTGCTCCTCACACGTTTGTCCTACTCTATCAAGAGACCCAAGATGGGAAGAAGGACCCCCCCACCGCCGTGCAATCCTGCAGCTCACAGTGTGTGCTTGGAAAGGGTCCAGCGGGGTTGGGTGCAGTTGCCCCAGGGCCGTATCCACCCTGCTGCCACTGACCCATGAACTAGCTTCGAGTGTGCATGTATGACCACACTGACTGATTGCAGTGTGGACACATATCCACAGACTACACCTAAAGCAAACAATATGAAAAGGCACGAGGAAAAATAAAGCAAAACAGGGTTGCAAAAAAAAAATGGTAAGGGCAAGGAAATCAATAGCGCAAATATTGAATCAGGGATAAAATAGTTTATCCATATATTAAAAACAGCTTCAGAGAACAAGGAAAATACTGACCGAATACCTTCCCACCTACAGGATATGTGTTTGGTTGCACATGTCTAAGTGAGAAAACAGAAACTTGCATGCCAGTGTCTTCAAGCAACATTTCTTTCTGCAGGGGTGGTGCGACAGCTTCTCCCATCTGTCTGCGTGGGGGCGTGTGTGTCTATTTACGTACAGATGTACACAGTCTACAGGTCAGATTATGTCACGCTGCATCTCCACCAGCCAGCAGCGCGACTGAAAGCGCTACGTGGTGGGAAGGGAGAACCTTCCTGGTCCAGGAGCATTTGCAGGAAGGAGCCGGTCTTAACCCAGTGCTGGAGACCCTGCTGTGGCGCCGCAGGGGAGCAGGCCCAACGCATGGGACACCTGCTTTGGTGTCCCTGGACATGTAGCCGTCATGTGCGGTGGCCCCCTTGGTATGGTGGGATTGACAGGGGGCAGGGATCCGTGGTTATTTGTCCTGAAAGCAACCAAGCCAGCATACTCCCGCTCACCCTCTCCACAGCACCCAGGCGACTGCCCCTCACAGCGGCACGAGATGCTCTCGCCTCGGCAGGTAGCTGCAGTAGCTCCATGCCCACCAAGGTTCCTCAGGAAGCATTTTCGTGCAGTGCTGGCTCCTGGCAGAGTCATGCCTGTGAGTTGCCTAACTCAGGAGTGTTCTGAAGGGAAAGAGTCATTTGAAATACCTCCTCTCTAGATTAGGAAACAGTAGCTTGGCAGCAGGGAGTGTGGAATTTGTAATGCCTCATCCTTCCCCGGGGCACTGCTCATTTCTCTCTCTGTGTGGCCTTAACTTACTGAAAGCAATTAGGTTTGAAGCCCTGACTGATGCTCAGACTGCGCACAGGCATCGAGAGCACATCACGGTGTCCAGCAGACCTGCTGAACTCTTATCTCTTCCTGCAAAAGTGAAGAGGCTCTGCTTGTGTCAGGGGATGAAGTGAGCTGCTCATATGGCCAAGCCCCAGACCCAGCTTCTGCAGGCAGGATGAAACCTGTAGCAGCCTCTGAGCCACGTGAGATTGAGCGATGGGTTCAAAATGTGTGTGACTCCAAAAAGCGGTGGTACCATCTGCCACACCCCACTTACTATCGTTCCTTCCAGTCCTCCCCTCCCATTTATTTCCGTTGTCGCAGTGGAACCTCTGTGCTGTGCAAGATCCGTGCAGTGGTGAGCAGGCTGTGCATCACCTCCCCCCCAGCAAAATGAGAGTGGGAGGCCCAGCCCAGGAGCTCCCCAGGCATTACACCAGCAACAGCAATGCCTCAGGACGTCAAGGGCATGCAGTAGCCCTAGGAACTGCTTAGGAAGTCTTGGTAATGAGTACAGCCACTTTTCCTTAAACCCCAAGGAAAAATTGAAACAAGAGGGTTATTAAACAGTCAGAAAACAGAAAGTTTCCTTGGAGAGTGAATGGACTGGCTGGTTGGTTGCTCAGCAGGGCAAGAAGGGCCTTGTGAACCGTCAGTGTTTCTAGTGGACACGGGTTACTGTGGTGCTGTATGTAGCTATGGAATGGAGCACTGCAAGGTCCAGGCCTCCTGGTGCTTTGGTCACCCCGTGCTGGGTTGCTCCAGCTGGTCAGCATTACCCTGCCCTGGGAGCCATCACCAGTGTTGTGCTCAGTAGGCGCTCTCCTCAACCAGCAAACATTCAAATGCACAAAGCATTTCATCATCATCAGCTGAGTACAGTGGGGTCTTTCTCCTTTGATGACAGTGCATTTGTTTTCAAGACAAATGCATACGTGAGTATTTGTTATGGCTTATGGTTCACGGTTAGGTAACAACCCTCTGATGGCCTAGGTCTCTATGGCATCTCAGGGAAGAACCTCCTTTCTCTGGCCCAGCAGCATTTAATGGGAACTGCCAGACTTGGAGGCACAAGGGCAAACCACTTTGTTATGGATGGTGTTGCCCATGAAATCCATCCATAGGTCACAGGAAGTGCAGCCTCCTGGCCAGATGGGATGGACACCAACATCAGATTGGGTCAGTTGAGGTCTCGTCTAGCTCAGCCTTGAAAACCTCCATGTGTGGGGACTCTGCTGGCTCTCTGGTCACCTAACCTTCCGGTGACACTCTTTTCCCTTATGGCCAGCTTGAAACTCCCAAGACACAACCTGTGCCTGTTGCCTCTGCTTGTTTTGGCCACTTCTATGGAGTGGAGCTTGGCTCCGTTGCCTTTGTAACTATTCTCCAAACACTTGTCAGCTGCTATCAGCTTGAGTGTCCCTATTTAGAATAGAATATTAGAATAGAATCATTAAGGTTGGAAGTGACCTCAAGNAACCTATTCAGCAAACACTTGTCAGCTGCTATCAGCTTGAGTGTCAGCCCCTTCACCAGTTTCGTTGCCCTCAGCCTCTCCTCATGGGCCCCTGCCATCTTGGTATCTCAGCCAGACCAGTTTCCCAACACTCGTCTTCAACTGGGGGATCCAGCGGTGGAAACAACACCCCAGGTACAGCCACGGACTACGCCAGGGCCCTGAGGGCACCACCGGACTGACTGCCCCTGCCTGACCCCCAGGGCCTTCCCCCACCACGCCCATGGCCCATTTCACAGTTTACAGGCAAGTTGCTAACCCTTTTTTTTTTGGGTGTTGAAGTATCTAGAAACAGATCTGCCTTAGAAAGGGCACTGAAACACCTAGCCCAACAACCATCTTCTACCTGAAGCTAGAAGGTGTCTATTTACAGTTTTAAATACCTCATTTCTTCCTCAGGACCACATTTTCAGAAATGTTGTCTTCTTGCAATCCTTTCCTTTAAAAAGTGATGTGGCACAATGCCCCATGCGCTTGATTTTCAGAGGCAAGCTCCTGGCTCTCCTGGGAGGGTTTTTACCACTGACTGGAGCTCACCCCAGATTTTTCTTCAAGACCAAGTGAGCTGCGGTCACCACGTGGTTTCCTGCAGATGAGTTCCCACCTTGAGCAACTCCCCTCCACAGCTCTTGAACCTCAAAAATTCAGGCTTGCTGCTGCTTTTCTGCAGAAGGTGAGCAGGGTACCCAGCACCACAAACACATCAGGATTAGCACCCATTTATTTGTAACTTCATGGTTTTTCTGTGACAGCCAAGGTCAGAGCTGTGGCACTACTCTTCTGCCACGGTTTCCTTCTTGGAAAACAACCTGGCGCTTGCAGTATTTTAGTGGAATTAAGTGGGCGCGTGAGACCCTTGCAATGTGATCGATATTTAAGGTGTCTGAAGGGTCAACACAGGCACTGAATAAAATTCCTTCGAAATTTTAAATACACCAAACTCAGCAGAACCACCTACAGATCTTATTTATTGCATTTACTTCTACTACTTATTACCCAGGCAAACATACCATCCCTTCAAGTTATTTTGATGTATGCTCTGACCAAGATGTTGTACAAACCTTCCAAGTTTCAGTTGCTCCTTGTCAATGACAATAAGGGACGTTTCTCTAGTTTTATGTATAGTTCCTTATCTAATCAGTCAAACTATGCTTTAAGGTTCAACTGCAACTATAATTTCATTTGGCTTTGTTCCTTGTAAAGGTATTCAAAGTATTGTTTACCTTAGAATATAATGCTCTTGGACCTTGTTTATACAACAGATTTTTCAAAACGCTTCCCACCATTAATTCAAGAATACTTAATTCAATCTTCCTGAGCGACACCGTGAGCTTTGCTGTTAACCATGCACCTGCTGCTTCTGCTGTTTAAAGCATGACATGGCACAGTCCTGCTTGAGGAAAAGCTGATGAACAAGATGCTGAAAAATTAGCGTTGTGCTTGAGAATGAGGGGAAGGTGCAGGAAAGACTCATTACAACCAGTGCCTTGGAGATGTGCAAAAAAGAAAAAAAAGGTGTACTACGCTGGAAATGCGCACCTGAGACTCTTCTTTAAAAATGGCTCAGCTCAAGTGTGCAAAAACTCCGTGCAAGCACATTACTGTAGTTCCCACACAAGGATAATGCACGTTTTGCCCTGATAAACCAAGGTCTTATGGTCGGCCATGATCTTCAGCCACCTTACAAGGCCTACCACACTTGAACCGCTCACTCTTCAAACACAGCTCGCTCATTAGTCGCACATTACTTATTTTGTGTGTGGTCTAAAATATCTGTAAATATGACATTTCAGCCACTGAGCTTTGGACAGTGTTTTAATCTGGAAATTTCTGAGATCACCTCCAGCCGCACTTTGGATGACCTCACGTGAACCACTTACCAGAAGCGCACCACTTTGCCATACAGTGATTACAGCCCTCCTTGCAGCCCTGGGCCCACGCTGACAAGGAACACTGGCAGATGTGGTCCAAACCCTGTGTTAGACAGAGGATTCTGCTGAAAAACACACACTGGTCTGCAATCTTTCCTCCCACAGGAACTGGAGGAAAACTAATTTCCGTTCCCACCTTTGAGTATTTACGACAGCAAATTTACAGCCCTGGTTTATGTTCTTCCACCTTAGCAGTAACCATCACCGATAAAATGTTGCCCACACTTTCTGGACATGCACAAACATCTCCTAAACCTTGACCTCCAACACTGACTGTAATAAAGACATGTCAGTTTGAGACAGTCCATGTTAAAAAACTTTCCGGAAGGTTTGTTAGGAGGATGACAACAGCCAAATTAACCAGAAAGGAGAGACTCTGGTCATTCTCCTGTTGTTTGCGCAAAGGCGGCCACGGCTTATGGCTGGCTGAGAGTGAATAACGAGGGCAAACAAATCAAGCTTGCAGCCTTCATTATTTCTTCATCATGTACGAAGGTCTAAGGAGACCTGATGTACTTAGAATAGAATAGAATAGAATAGAATCATTAAGGTTGGAAGTGACCTCAAGGATCATCTAGTCCAACCATCCCCCCACCACCTATTACCCACTAAACCACGTCCCTAAGTACCATATCTAATAGTTCCTGGTTGTCATCTCCACAGACCTATGAGGGATGCTGGGTCACCGCATCTAGTCCCCACTCCCCAGGCGGCCAGGCATGTCCCACCTTTCCTATCTCTCCTGCTAAGCAAAGGGCTCCGCAGGTGCAAAGACCCATGCTGGTAAGAAGGAAAGGCACTCGAAGCACTCTGCCCTCTTCCCCACCACAAATGTAGCTCCCCTCTTTGGTGGGGAAGACTTATGAGCACACCAAGAGGAATGACAAAGGTTCTGCCCCTCCTGGGACACAGCTGCCAGACGTGATGAGCTTGGATGCTCTCCTGAAGCAGGGGACTTGGAGCAAACATCTCCCAGCCTCTTCTGGGGACACTGACTTTTTGTCTTTGTGATACAAAGAAGGAAAAGGCACAAACCCAACTCTGGTGGCATTTCCACCCACAAGTCTATTTTTACGCTTCTGCTGGACATGGCGCTGATCTGCCAGTCATGACAAACCTGTCAGGTTCTGATACGGAGGCTCGCAGAAATGTGTCCTCAGGTTTTCTGCACATGCCAAAACCATGACTCACTTTCTGTCGTCACAAGACGACAGAGACAACCTGGCAAGCCCAGAGCAAGCAAGTGACATCACCAGCGTGATTCATGCATTTATAGGCATCATTACATCTCTCAATTAGGACTGCAACTAAAAAATTTCCAAGTAAAACAAGATGTGTAGGAAGAAGTCAGTACCTTAGAAATGACGATTCCTGACATATGCACTGTGTCAACGGGCATCTCATCCAAAATTTAGCACATGTGGGTACCAGTGATCTGGTTGATTACATCACACAAATGGGAACCAGCATCATCCAGAGGTGTAAAAAAACCCTTTGCTTGAGAAACTCCGTTTTACCACATCTTAAAGCAATTGACAACTTAGGTGGGGTGTGGGGGAGGGGGTGGGTGTGTGTGTGCACGCGTGCATGTGTGTGTTGAACACGGACTCTCTCCGTGACAGTGAGTGACTCTTCACATGCAGCCTCTTGTATTCTCCCAAAACTAGGGTTTGACCTACGCGGAGCAGGAATGGCGATCAAAACCCCACCCTGGTTAAGAGTTTAAAGGAAAGAGCAGCAACCTCAGTGAGTGACAGGTCAGGAACGGGGAAAGTGGGAATTACAGCCACCACATGCAAATGGCAAGTTAAAAGGTGTATGTGACTGATAAGGGAAGCTGAAGGAATTACTGAAAGGCTCCACAGCCTTATGGGCAGCAGGAGCTTCGGGGCACGGGGCCGCTTCAAGAGGCAGAGAAAGAAGTCAGGAACAACAGAGCAGAAATATCAGCTGCCTTCGGTGTCTACTTCTGATTGCTCTTCTATTTCGGGACAGGTTCTCTTATGGAAAAGTACTGATGCATGGGCACCTTCCACAGCCACCATGTTTACTTTCAGCCTTCCCCGAACTGGGAAAGCTCTGCAGCCGCAGGGTGTGAAGAGGAGGAGTGGCTGATAAGCCTCTGGCCCCGATTTCCACAATACTGACTCAGCGCGGACCAGCTCCCTCCGAGGCTGTCACTGCTACCGCACCACCGCCGGCCTGTCGGGAAAGATGCAATCAGTGTTTCTTTGCAAGTCGGCAGATCAGCAGGCGAGCAAGGGTCAGTAGGTCCATGGCTGGTGTATTTGGAGTTGGCTGGGGACCAAGGCCACCGTTGCGAGGTGAGGAGTGGCACGGTGCTGTCCCCCTTCCGGTATCCATCACACTTCCTTCTTCTCTGCCATGAGCTGCAGCGGCTGGGGCGCAGCAGTGTGCAGCAGCACGAGGCCGCAGAGCGTCACTGCCAGGCCGACCCACCACAGAGGTGTCCATGTCTCCCCGAAGAGAAGCTTCCCCAGGATGGCCTGAAGGGAAAGACAGAGACAAAGCTTTGTTGGGCCAAGCTTCCCCAAAGCCTCCTGTGCTGCCAGAGCCGCAGGGACTTCTGCTGGGAGAGCCGGCCTTGGAAAAAACCTTCTTGAGGAAGCTCCTGCTGGACCACCAAGAGAAATGCTGCTGCAGGTGATGCCAGAGATGACCTGCTGTACAATCCAGCCTGGAAGCACAGCCATACTGCGGTCCCAAAACAGGATTCTGGCAGAGGCACGTGTGCTTTGCTGCCTTCCCACCACCTCTCGGGAGCCAAGTATCCAGTCGACTGGGCGACTCCAGCTGATAAAAAAAGGGGCTAGCTGATCTGAGTTTTGGACACCACGAGCTGGCTGTGCGTTGTTGGAGCACGGCAACAAAGGCGGACAGCTGCCGAGAGTGGAAAGCGAGCAGAAAACACCTGAGGGTCAAAAATGCTTCTGCTGTCTCTAGAGGTGGTGCATCTGCACACCCAGCTAGGGTGGCTTTGACTTGTCACAGGTGACGCGTTGCAAAGGAAAGGCAAAACAAAGCAAAGCTGCCAGCTCCGGCTCTCACTGGCAATTAGAAAAGTTCAGTAAACCATACAGCTGCAAGGCTCCCTCCTGCACCGTCCAGAGAAGTCCTGCAGCGCCTGCCACAAACAGGCGGAGCAGCTGAGGCCCGACACAGTCATTTCACCTCTCCCTCTGTGGCCAGCGATGCCAGTCGCGCACCCAGCGCGACCGTTCCCACATCGCTGTGCTCCTCCAGGCTTCAGCGCCTCTGGGGAAGGGATCTACTCACCGAAGAGATGAAGTTGGAGGCCGTCGTCGTCACCGAGGCGGCAGCCGAGGAGGAGGAGAGTCGCAGGGCTTTTGCAAAGACCGTCCACATGATCGCATTGCACGCAAACACCAAGCCAAGGCAGCCGACGCGAAGCAGCACGGGCAGCTGTAGGATGAAAGGGAAAACCCCGTTTATTTTCACCGATCATTTGCTCATCCTCGCTAATTCACGGGCACTTTGGAGCAAAAGCCAGTGGCGTGGGCTCAAAGATGACTAACAGCTGGTGTTAGCTGAAGATAAATCTATTAAATTGCAGAAGGCAACAGAAGTGAGGAAGGAGCCCTGGGTGGAGTATGACCCTGGCACGTCCTGCTGTGAGTCCCACCTCAGACTACAAGCTGGGAAGTGCTGGCACAGCGTGCAATGGCTGCCAGGCCAGAAGCCAGTCTCCCGAAGGCTCTTCAGCTCCCGATGTGGTGCACACGCAAGGCAGGGAAACACTCTTCACTCATCACTAGATGTATGGAAAAGGGTCAGACTCAGCCCTGCCAGAGACAAGCACTGAAGATGTATGTGATGGTGCATGTGTGTGGTCTTAGGACCGTCTGTTGTGAATTCAGGCTGAGACCAGAGTGGTCCCAAACCACCTCCTGTGACCTGGCCTGCCTTACTGCTGCAGCAAGGGTAGAGCAGGGTCCTCTAGGAGGAAAGTCAGAGCTCAGATGCTTTGTGCCTTATTTTGCTTACTGGAGAGCGCGTTTACCGAGAGCTCTCTGCTCCAGCATTTAGCAGCAACAGAATCACCTCTACACCACAGATTGGTAGGCGTCGGAAGGGACCTCTGGAGACCATCTAGTCCAACCCCCTGCTACAGCAGGATCACCTAGAGCAGATTGCACAGGATCATGTTCAGGCAGGTTTTGAATATCTCCAGAGCAGGAGACTCCACAGCCTCTCTGGGCAGCCTGTGCCAGTGCTCCGTCACCCTAAGAAGTTCTTCCTCATGTTGAGATGGAACTTCCTGTGTTCCAGTTTGTGCCCGCTGTCCCTTGTTCTGTTGCTGGGCACCACTGAGAAGAGTCTGGTCCCATTCTCTTGACATCCACTCTTTAGATATTTATAGGTATTGGTCAGATCCCCTCTCAGTCTTCTCTTCTCCAGACTAAACAGACCCAGCTCTCTCAACCTTTCCTCATACAAGAGATGCTCCAGTCCCCTCATCATCTCCAGTAGTTCCCCGTCTTTCTTGAACTGGGGAGCCCAGAACTGGACATACCGCTCCAGATGTGGCCTCACCAGGGCAGAGTAGAGGGGGAGGGTAACATCCCTCAACCTGCTGCCTACACTCCTAATGCACCCCAGGCACCACTGGCCTTCTTGGCTGTGAGGGCACACTGCTGGCTGATGGATAACTAGTATTTAAGGGCCTTCAAGGCCAACTAGGTTCTCAAGAAAGATCTCCCTCCTTAGACAACTTGAGAAGACATGTAACAGCCTCAGCTTGGAAAAAGGGCAGAGCTTTGCCTAAAACGCCTTCACCATTTGCAGTCTCCCCTCACACCCATAACTTTGGTTGCCATAGCCATGTCCCTGTCCCTCAGGTATCATGTACATGATGTGAAGGGACCAAGGGAGGAAATCATATGCAGATCATTGACTCCTGCAAACACTCAGGAAGCGCACAAAAGCAAGGGAAAGCAATGCTTTGTCTAAGCCCACAGTGATCATCTCTTCATGGCCCGTCACCTCTCTCAGTTCACAGTGGGATCCAACTTGACGCAGAGAGAGGTGGAGAAGAGGAGGCTCAGGGGAGACCTTATTGCCCTCTACAGCTACCTGAAAGGAAGTTGTGGCGAGCTGGGGGTTGGCCTCTTCTCACAGATAACTAGTGACAGGACAAGGGGAAATGGCTGCAAGTTGCGCCAGGGGAGGTTCAGGTTGGAGATGAGGAGAAATTTCTTTTTGGAAAGGGTGGTCGGGCATTGGAACGGGTTGCCCAGGGAGGTGGTGGAGTCACCATCCCTGGGGTTGTTTAAAGAAAGGTTGGATGTGGTACTTAGGGACATAGTTTAGTGGGTAATAGGTGGCGGGGAGACGGTTGGACTGGATGATCCTTGAGGTCTCTTCCAACCTTAATGATTCTATGAAGCCACCAAAAAACACTAGCTGAGAGGTGGCACCTGCCCATGGGAATGGCTGCACCGCAGCCCCCACCAGCTGCCCAAATCAGCAGGGGCCACCCTCTGTGCTCTGCTCCACTCAGAAGAAGAAATTACTAACCACAAGCTAGGGGAGGCCACATGGATTTCTGAAGCAAGTGATGTAGCAAGTCCAAAGCTAAAAGGAAAAGGCTGCAAAGCAAATCCTGGCTCAATGGCTGGCGCAAGCTCTCTGAGGCTAACCCCATCCCAGGGAGGGATGGTTTGGGTGTTCGGCCTCATTTTGCCCTGCTCGTGGCAACGGTCTCTGACTTAGCAGGGCAGTGGTAAATGATCCCAAATGATTTCCCCCTGTGGCTTTCCCACAGCTGCTGTGGCAAATTCTGTGGAGAGGGGCAAGAGGGACAACCACGCCCAGCTGCTACTGGCCTTCTGAGGAAGAAACCTGCTGCTGTGTTACGGCTCACTGTGGGATGGGATTTGCCTCCTGGCTTCACCCATGGCCTGTGTGGCCAGACAGTTTTATGTTGCTCAGTGCTCAGGGCAGTGGTGTATGTCTGCATACCCTCTAGTGGGGAGGCAGACTTGGGAGCAAAGAGTGAAACCCACTCCTCTGTGTTTCACCTAAATTCAGTATATTTTTTTTTCTGGATCACAAAGAGCCTACCAAGGTACGCTGCTGGGAAAAAATAGCTTTAAGAGGCACCAGAGGGTGTAGAGCAGATTTTGCCCAGGCTCTTCTCCAAGGTGAGCTGGGATATGACAAGAGGCAGCAACAAAATGTTGGAACAAGTGATCTGATATGAAGAAAACCAAAGGTGATCAAACACTGGAACAGAGGTCATGGGCTCTCCAACCTTGCCGATACTCAAAACTCGACTGGAGAAGGTCATGAGCAATCTGTTGCAGAGCAGGGTGTGGACTACAGCCCTCCAAAGGTCTTGTCTGACCTGAATTAGTCTGTGAGTCTATCAGTGCAGGAGTTCCCACCATCACAGCAACTGTGTTATCTTTAAAAGTGACCCTGAACCCAGGGGTTCTTCTTCTGGTCTTCTTCCATTGCAGAGCCAGGGAAATGAGCTGCAGCATGCTCTGCAGGTGGCATATGCCCAGAAGGAAGGTTTTCCAGAGGAGGTCAAGTCCCTCTGCGTCCTGGGCAGAGGAGTGGTCATCGCAAAGGCATGCAGGCAGAGAGACAGAAACATCCCCAGGTGCTCCCCACAAGGAAGGAGGGAGGTATAAATTCCTCCCCTGCCAAGGGCTCAGCCGAGCCAGCCCAGTGAGTCAAGGATTACTGTTCTGATTGCTTTTCTAAGAGAAGATTAATTTCAGTGTACATTTCAGATAATCCAGAATCACTCCTGAAGTGGCAGAAGTAATTTTAGATGAAGTTTGGCAGGGGAGAGAGGAAAGGAAAATTTTTGTTCAAGTGAAATGACCCCTCCTGGTCAGGCCGCTCTCAGGATGGGCCATGACAACGCATCCTTCTGGCCAGGAAATCCATCTCTGTGCTGCCGTCAAGTGTCCTGCTATTAGATGTCATAAACTCTCAGAAGCGTCAATACGCTTTTAACACTCGCTGCCGCTTTCCATGCTGCACAAGTGATGGCTGCTACCAGACTTATCTTCAGGTTTCTGTAGTTCTTCCTCAAACTCAAAACTCCTCGAATGCCTGTGTCCTTGTGGCTGCTCCGCAGAAATGCTTCTAGCAAGCCTGCAGGATTCAAACAGCGAGCCCTCTGAAGCACCTAAGTGCCTACAGTCCTGTGCAATTTAAGCTACAAGGAAGATTACAGCATTCCTAGAGGTCTTTTCCAACCTTAAAGATTCTACGATTCAGTTAAAACTTAGTTACTTTTACAGCTAAACTGATTTAGTTCATAATTATCACCTAGAATGGACCTGAAAGACATTAACTGAAGGATCTAATTTGTCCAGAAAAAAGAAACACAATCACAGAATCACATCATGGTTGAGGCTTGAAGGGATCACCTGGTCCAACTCCCTTGCTCCTAGAGCAGGTGGCCCAGGACCATGTCTAGATGGTTTCTGAGCATCTCCAAGGATGGAGACTCCACCAACTCCCTGAGTAACCTGTGCCAGGGCTCGGTCACCCTCACAGTGAAGAAGTTTCCTGGTGCTGTCACTAGGCACCACTGGGAAGAGCCTGGCTCCATCTTCTGTGAGCCCTCCCTTCAGGTATTTATACACACTGATGGGATCCCCCTGAGCCTTCTCTTCCTCAGGCTGAACCGTCCCAGCTCTCTCAGCCTTTCCTCATAGGAGAGATGCTCTGGTCCCTTCATTCTCCTCGTGGCCCTTGGCTGGACTCTCTCCAGTAGCTCCATCTCTTTTTGATACCGGGGAGCCCAGCACGGGACCCAGCACTCCAGGTGTGGCCTCACCAGTGCTCAGTAGAGGGGAAAGGACCACCCCCCTCATCCTGCTAGCAACACTCCACTGCAGTGACATGACACTTCATCACAGCACCTTAAAAAACCCAAAAAAAACCCAGCACCCCCAAAACCCCACAGACTAACAAATGGGCAATATTTCTATAAATTTCAAAGGTGAAAAACACTCAGAGAAGATGTTGTCAACATTTTCAGCAATTCCATGCTCCGCTTTTCTGCTGGTGCAGAAAAAGGGGGGGCAGGAATTGGGATTTTGGGAGAATTGGGAACAGTATCAGGATTTAAAATTTTTGATTCTCCCTCCTGCCATCCTTGCTGACATATTGGAAAGGATCAACAAGATTGGTGAGTACTGAGTTTTACCTTTTTTAACCATCTCTAATAACCACGCAAGCCCATTTTCTTCTTTCGTGATACAAGGCTGGATTGTTTTCAGGCCTAGTTTCTCGTGCGGGTTCTTCTTTGGATTCCGAGCCCAAGCGAACGTTTGCCATGCGGATAACAACCCTTGCTCTTTGCCCAAAGGAGCCTCCCCAACACATCTTTACGACAGGCTCAGCCTTACGATGCCTGCCTCAGCATCTCCCCGTCACCCCGCCCGCGCCAGAGCCCACCTCTGTAGGGGAGGACACGGTACGCTTGAGGTGGAAGGCCAGCGGCCCCATGTGACCTCAAGCACCAGGAGGTTTGAGAAATACCAGTGAGATAAAGGTCACCCCGTACAAACACCAGGTGAGCACGGCGCTGAGCAGCACGGTGGAAATCCACTGCTCCACCTCTCCTCCAGCGCGCAGAATGGAACGGGAGAGGGAGAAGGGCAACACTACAAGCGCAGCAGAGCGCTGAGGACAAGCCTTTGATACTCGAGCGTACGAACATCCTGCTTTTACAGTAAAACTGACGTGAAGCCACAGCGAAGGGGCGCTCAGAGTTGGCTTTGGCTTCAGGCATTCCCCTACCACGCCTGGTTTCTCCTCCCTTGCGCACCAGCAGCCCCCTCCAGCCTGCTCGCCGCCCCTGCGCGTCACCGGGACGCACTCCTTAGCCAGCGCCCGCGCAGCCACAAGGCCAGGCTGCCTCCTCGGGGCGAGTCGCGGTCAGGCTCTCCCAGACCGCCCCGGTTTCCCCGCCAACGCCTCTGAAGCGCAGGGCACCCCCCGGAAGAGGAGGAGGAAGAACCAAGCCCGCTTCTTCCCCATGACAGATGCAAGGCGAAGCGAAGCCCTGACGGCTGAATGACGCCAGCCGGGGGAGGCCGCGGGCGGAACTCCGGGAAGTCCCTTCCCTCCCCTGACTTCCTCCTTCCTTACCCAGCCTCCGGCCGCCTCCCCGCCCGGCCCCAGCGCCAGCTTCGCCGCGGCCGCCGCCGTCGCCCC
>VWZZ01000518.1:55129-112785 GCA_013399095.1 Psophia crepitans
AGGAGGAAAACGCACCTGGGCCGCGTTCGTTTATGTACAAAGGTTTTATTATTAAAAAACAAGAAAATAGAAAAAAGGCTGGAATGGGAGAACAACGCGAGTCGGACTGCAGAGGCACACGGCAGAAAGGAAAGAAGCGCGGAGCAGGGATGGTGCCTCCCCGCGCCGGGAGGGGCAGAAAGCCGTGTCGGTCCAAGCCAGGTGCTCCGAGGAACATCTGTGAAGCCAGCTGGTGGCAATAACAGCACCACGGAAAGGAGCCCACAGGGGACAACAGCTTTGTGGTCCAAGACAAACCCTTCTAGATTGCTAGTCATCCTTGTTTAGTTACTTCCGATCTCAATTAGTACTTGTCTGTTAAAAACCCTCCCAAAGTCAGTGTTTACTTCTGTACTCCACATCAAGGGTCCTGCGGATTTGTGTCTGCGTGATTAGGCAGCTTCAAAATGCAGATTTTAAAATTCAAATACTGAAGAAAGGCTCCAGTCGCCCTGCCATTTACACGACACACATCTGCCTCTCACTCCTTCACCCCCCGAGCTTGTGGGCAAAAGTAGCGCGGTATCAAGCAGCCAAAACCAGAACCACGGTACTGCCGACAGCAAAACAAAAAAGCTAAACACAACACACCAGTCTCTCAATGTTTTGTGTTCCACTACTACAAGTTTCAGTTATTTGCAACAAATCTTAAGTGCGATTAAATGGACTCGCGCTATACTCCTGAAACGGTCTGCGTATTTCCGGGTCTTGTTTCTTAACATTTCTAACTTCCGTTTGATAAGGAAATGGTTCTAAAATTACTTCCCAAGAATTCCCTACAATGCTAACACAGAAGTCTGCTGTAGGTTTAATACTGGGGAAGAAATGTTTAAAAAGCATTTAAAATTTCAAACAGAGAAAGAATACAAAGCCAAAAGATATTTATAGTACTATTTACAAGCCTATTACTAAATTCACATTTGTGCTTTAATGAATGAACTTTAATATGAAAATCATAAAAATTAATTTGTCAAATTCATTAAGTATTACTAGCTAAACATAGAATGTTATTGGTTTAGTAAAAAAAAAAAAGAGAAATCATGCTTTTTAAAATTAGGCTCTGGTGGAAAACGTAGGATTTCAGAAGAGGTAGGAACCTGAATAAAAGCACAAAAGGAAACAAAAAAAAATAATCCAGGTGTGTTCCCAATGAGAAAGCTTTTCCTTGGAAAGGTACAAAGTTTTCAGGGAAGTATCTTCCAGCACCTACTCAAAACCAGTTTTGAAAAATTATAGGAAGGTGTTAATATGTCACTGAAAGCTGCCTACTTTGCTGGAATAAAATTCTTCACTAGAAGTTATTACCAGAGAAAAAAAAAATCCAGGAACTGAAACATGATTATTCCAGGACTGCAGCAAAAGTCAGGTTTGACAACTGGCTTTTGCTTATTGCGTACACTTGAAAAATGTGGCTCTGCAGTTTTATTTGTGTCATCATAGCTGATCGTGATGTCTACATATGTCACATTTTTTTGATTCTTTCAAAAAAGCATTTTCAACTCGCAGTTTTTCAGTCTCCTGTAAAATAGAAAACATGGGGCTATTAAGGAAATTATACTCACTTCTTTCATATTTCTAAATAAGTGATACCTACACTTGTTCAAGTGTTTTAAACACTGTGTGCTTGAGGAAATGAAATGGGGTGATTCTTGTCTGGGACCTGTGAGGAGACAGACCAGCCATAACCTGCACAACTGCATAAAATCTGATGTATCTGTTACCCTCAGAATATTAGTTTTCATTCTCAAAGCTTAGCTCTCTTCATCTGTATCCTAATCTGCAACTTACCTCAGTAAGTTTAGCGTAATCTTTCTTCAGTTTCACAAGATACTGAATCTTCTGGTTTAGATTTTGATGACCAAGTAATTTCCCATTCTCCTCAGCAAGAGAATCAACTTGCTTCCTCAGCAAGTCCATTTCCTGAAATTAATAAAATACATTGTGTACCTTGTAACTGTAGCCCCTCCCGCTCTTTTCAGAAC
This sequence comes from Psophia crepitans, assembly GCA_013399095.1. NCBI lineage: Eukaryota > Metazoa > Chordata > Aves > Gruiformes > Psophiidae > Psophia > Psophia crepitans. The sequence goes on from VWZZ01000518.1 coordinate 57,151, forward strand.
AAATTGCTTCTTTAAAACTAGTAACAAACTAACATTTCAGTCTGTTGTAACACATGATGCAAGAATCAGTTCATTCAGGAAACACACACTTGTCTTACATCTCCTTAGGTACTACATCAGATTCCTCTAAAGTACAAAAAAAACAAAAAAAGCACAACCACTTGGTTTGTATTACAAACTGCAACAGTAATTTCCGTACCCAGAGTTCCACGAGTGCAGGAAACAGCTTTACAAATATAACTAAACTGCAAGACAAAACATTTCCAGAGCCAGTCTTTGACTGCTAATTAATTCAGAGTATCATTCAATTAGCATGCTGAATAAGATTCTACTGTAAAGACAATAAAAAATATACATAAAATATAAAATACATATTATACATAAAATATACCTTTCCAAGTCTGTCTCTCTCTTCATATGTTTCCTCCAGTTTTGATCTAATTTCTTCTTTTTCATTAAATGCTTTCAGCTCCAGAGCTCTTGTTCTTTCCATCTCCAGAGTAACTTCCAGACAAGTATTCTCTTTGATTTTGAGGATATTTTTCGTCTCTTCTAATCTGCCAGTATAAAAGGATCATACAATATTAAAAACCAACATAAGCAACATACAACTGAATTAGTAAGTCAGCCTTGGACATGCAGGCAGCCTCTTCTAAAATATCCTCTTAAGACAATTCATTTCTGCTACAACTCAGTGCTAATAAGAAAAAAAATTACATTCTGCTTCACAGCTCTTGAGTTTGATACAATCTCTTAAGTAGTTGGTGTTCTGGAGTTGCTGCTCTTCTGGTGAAGTATGCGCTTTCCATACACGTTTTTTCATGAAAGAAAGCAGAAATGTCACCTACAAGAACGCTAAGAATTCATCTAAGGCATATAAATGTGCCAGAGGAACTCCGCTGCTCTTCAAGTTTCCCCTAAACTGCTTGTTTGTATATGGCTTTTCCCCAAGAGCCTTGTTGCTCAGGAACATCTCGGCGATGGTCTGAGCCTGTTTGGCCTGGTACCAGAAGGACAGCTGCTTTGGATAGGCATCTTGTCTGCTGAAATGTTAAACCATGCCAAAGTTCGCAGCCTGCCTACCAATGATATGAACTTTAGTAGTTTTGCACGTCTATTCAAAGTCAACTCTAAATTAAAATATTTTTGTCATCCGTTTTGTTTCACCGAAGCGTGATGTTTAAGACCTACTGTATGAAAACAGTATTCACTTGCTCCATTTGTCAAGACATTTTCTTGACGAACAAAAGAATCTTTTTCCTCTTTGCACATTATTTGTTTGTATGAGACTAACACTACTATAACGCCTGTTTCAAAGACCAGACAGGTATGAAAACTCAATGCCTGGAACAGCCAGAGAACCCCTAAATCAACACCAGGGCTTCTGGAAAATTTAGTATGGAATTACTTTTGAAATGTTATCTTCATCCTTAGAAGTTATTTACATAGAAAGTATTCCATTAAACGTAAATAACTCAAAGATTAGGAGATTCAACCACTATGAATCTTGAAGCAATACAGATTAGGAAAAGAATAACAGGGGGAACATTTTCAAACTAGTAATTTTTTCTACTAATTCAATATTTTACTTCTAACTACTACCGATCCAAGGTGCAACACACTTGCATTTCTAGGACTACTTGCACAATAGTGCAAACACAATCTAGGAAGCCTTACTCTAATAATAAGCAATTTTCATTATTCAGTAATAAGCATTTTTTATTAATTATTCAAGCTTGTGCTATTTTTTTTATGCTTCAGGGAGCAAAAAATGAGATTAAGTTTAAAATTGTAAAATTTTTAGGATATTAATAAAGAAATGAACAGTATTTCAATTTCATTTGTAAAGGAATGTGCTTAGAATTCACTGCACATAAAAGAATTCAAAACCCAATGGCATAAATGATTTTAAACAATTAAAAACATCCCTTCCAATTTAAGTTTTTCTGCCGTTCCACTTATTTCAGAGGATTTTCCTGATCTAATGCTAACCTTTTAGAAAATGTAGTGATAGGTGCTACTACCATCTACTGATGAGAAAGAGTAAGAACTCAATGTGTCTTGCAGAAGTATAAACATTTCCAAACTACATCTTTTATAGTCAATGTGTCTTGCAGAAGTATAAACATTTCCAAACTACATCTTTTATAGTCAATGTGTCTTGCAGAAGTATAAACATTTCCAAACTACATCTTTTATAGTTCCAGATCTTGGACTTTTATTGCTTAAATAGACTTTTTTGGTATTAACAAGTTAAACACAGCTCTCTGGTTCAATGAACAATATTTAAACTTACTCTGCTTTGATTTTCAGCATCTCCTCCATTGCTTTAGTCTGTAAAAGTTCAAAAATATTAGTTACACTCTTTATGTTTAATATAGATGTATATTTTAAAAATTATTTGTCACTTAACTGATACTACGTATCTCATCCAGACAAAAATCATCCTACTGCCCAGTAACTCACATCTCTGAGTGAACTGTTAAGTTCATCTCTTTGCTACGAGCACAGATTTCCAGATTCATGCCAGCACAAATGACCCACAGCACTATCTCTGCCCATTCATACACGTGGGCAGAGCTCTAACAGGGGGTTCTTCTGCCTGTGAGATCCACGGCAACCTCCCCTGCGATGTTAACTTCCCTTTGGCAGAGCCTTGACATTAGCAAGTGACAGAGTCTTCACTTTCCAGCTCTGTGGAAATGTCAGATTTAGCAATCTGAATCTGGTTTTGTGTATTGTGGAACTGACACCCAGTTCACTGGTGTAAGACCAAGACAGAAACCTTAAGAGAGAAGTATCAGGCTCTGTGTCTGTCAAAATTCACTGAAAATGAGTGTTTCACTGCCATGAAGTAGAAGAAAACATCTTAATGCTTCACAGCAGGGAAACAGCAACTGACACGAGAAGGGCAATATACCTTGGCAAGTCGTTCTTCAGCAATCTCCTCCTCTTTTTCTTTGAGGTACTGAACATCAGGATGTTTCTGATCACTAGGAATTCCAAGAATGAGGAAAGTTTCTCACAGAGGGAAACGAGATGTAAAAACAACATCTTATCTAGATTAAACTAGTAAACATGTGTAGCTGTCTTGACATGTGTTCGTATTTGAAATACTGAGCATTATAAAACAACTCTGGATGTTTAAACTTTGACATTTTCAATAACTTAAAATCTTTGTCAACATAACTAGCTAGGGTGATTTATTTTTCATACCTGGTATACACAGCCTCAGTCTGAGAGAGTGTGTGTATATGTGGCTTGCTTGTTTGGCGATTTTTTTAGATGTTAATTAAATGCCAGCTCTAACAAGCTGAATGCCAACTCTAACAAGTTCTGAAAACTAAAATAGAAATCATATGTTTTCCTTGTTAAATTTTGGTACCAGCTGCTTCCAAAATCCGCGCAAATTCATCCAGCTTATAAATGGACAAAACTGCAACACACTTCGTTTCCTTATTCTCAGTGGATACTTACATGAACTTTAAAACCACCAAGTTTAGAATCACTGGTTATACTTGAGCCTTTCAAATTCTAGTACTGGTCAGCCTGTACCAGCTCCACAGTAGTGAACTGAGCCTGTTCCAGCTCAGCAGTACAGAGGCGAAGGCTGACCTTTTCTCTGCAGCTTGTTCTTCCCTGCCCTGACACCAGAAGACAGCAGGCACTTGGTCTCATCTTGTATTCTCAAACATCCTCTGATGCAGTCCACGATCCTCACATCTCATTATTTTGTCACATGTGACATCAATAATCAAGTCATCTTGCTTTCTAACACCAGGCCACATAAATGACAACTATTACCTGCTGTGAGTAGCTGCTCCCATACTGTACAGGATGTGTTTGTTGTGAATATCCCCACCTGAGATATCTAAACCTGAGTTTTCAGCGAGTGTGCAATATACTACTAGCCTCCGGTCTATTCAAATCACAGCTTCTATCAACTAACAGCAACGGGGAATTGTTAATGCTTATCCAAGTTATACTCCAAGGTCCCAAGCTGGGAATGCAGCAAGTGAGGAACATAAAAGTAATGCTTTTTTGTGAAAAATTTGGTCCAAATACTCTACTCTATAACCTGTGTGAAAAACAAAACCATAGAATCCAGTTTTCCATGGCAAGGTAACACCTTGTTATTCTGAGATTCCCATTTCAATTCACAACACACTTTCAAATGCCTGTTGCAATCAAAGCAGAAGGCCCTAGGGACAGCATCATAACTCAGTATGATCTGTCCCACCAAGGAGGCCTTGTGCACAGAATGTTTTCCACAAATGAATCCCTGCATCATTGAAGATTACTGTATAATATGTATAATGCAAGGACAAATTGGAGTTGCACAGACACCTGCAATTACAGCATCTTCTAATAGAAACACTTGATTTTACAAAGTAAAATTTTAATAGTGTTCTTTTACATTAAATGCTTATCTTATCAAGGTCAGTTCTAAAACTGACAACACTCATACTTCATTGAATAGATATAAAAGTTCTGGAAAATATTTTTTATATGTTTAATAGGCAAAACTCCATTAAACTCCTACCTACTATTTACTAAATTTTCCCTTAAAAATGAATTGTCATTAAATAAACAAATAGAATTCTTTGCTGCCAGTTAAGATTTCTTTTCATAAGATGTAAACCAGCAACTATTTAATTCTTTACAAAATTGAAAACAAAAAAATCAGAAAAGGTAAGCCACGAAACAAAATATTTTCTGTCCAAAACTAAACTGTACAGATTACAGTTTGAACCAAACCTCATGAATCTCCAATCTGAGGTATACAGCAGCATAGTTTTTTTTCCAGAGGAAGCTCATTCCTTCTCAAAAACACAAGGTGGAGAACTAGTTCTGTTTATGTCTATGTTAGAAGTTGCATTGAATTCACTTTGACAGTTCTACCTACCGAATCTACAACTGCACAATTAACATGGCAACATGTAATACACAGCAATGGCTATGCATCTAATTATTTTACATTCTATTTTCCTTTCCCTTATAAACTTTTCTGTATTTAAGAATTTGTGATTTAAAGGCAACGAAAGTTTACAAGCCAGTAAACAATATTCATAGAAAAGGTCGAGTCAACTTCTAATTAAAACAAACAATATGTAAGATCTTATTTCAAATAAAACCTGTAAATTTGTTTATCTTATGTAATTGATTCAAGTTAAGACAGGCGAGTTTTTGTTTTACTTTACCTGTTCTTGCTTAGTCTCTGAGCTTCTACAATGCTCTGTAAATTCCTGTTGTTCTCCATCAGTACCTGCATTTCCAGACGCAAGTTCTCCAACTCATTTAATTGTTCCTAAGCAAGTGAAATTGGAAATACTTTATTTGAAGACCAAATTGCAGCTCCTGTTTTCATTTCCAGTTGAATATGTTTGAGTAAAACAGAAGAAAAAACTATTTCTCAGAAAACAAGTGCAGTTCTCTGGCAAAGATCTGCATGACCCTTCCATTTACAGTTTCATTAGAAACTTGAGTTAGAATAAGTCTGAACAGTTGTCAGCAAAAATGTTACCATTTGATATTCATGAACCGGAAACAAGTCAGTCTTTGGGAAAATGAGATATATGGACATCTCAAGCAAGTTGTCCACATTTGTTACCAGCCTAGGTAAAGAGAAAACCAAGAACTGCCTTCCTGCTTTTAACAGACAGACTGCTAAGCAGAGCTCATTAAAAATCTGAACTCTGTATTCTGTCTTATTTTAGCATTACAAATTGCCTGTAGAGATTTACTCACAATACCTTCAGCCTTAGAATTTCATCATTTTTAGCTCTTCGTTCTTCATTCAGTTCGTGTACAAGGTGCTCCAGATTTATTGCAGAAGCCCTGCGATCAGCTATTTCTTGCTCATGGGTTTCCAAGAGCTTTGCCAAATTCACATCAAATTTAGGGGGAGTTTTTGGACACTGGTAAAGTAAAAGAAACAAAACCCACAAACTATTAGTAAAGAACTGTTTCCCCTATGTATTGGTTACATGTTTTAATACTTAATTGGAGACATGTTAGTAAATTCCTGGCAGACAAATAATTAATAATACATTTAAATTACAAACAAGGTGAATGGGATTTGACCATTCTCGACACACTGTCATTTCCAGTCCCAGCCCAAAGCCAAGATGTAAACTTTATTAGTCCTTTTCAATGAGTTTTAACAGCCATTACAATGAAAATGTTTCTCTCGCAAATACCATACCTGGGGAAATGTTACTGCAGATGAGTCCACAAAGCAATCTATTTGCTTCATTTTTAGTTCATACTCATTCTTCCTCCTCTCTAGTTCTTCTGCCATTTTGTCCAGCTATTAGAAACCCCAATTAGAATTTAATTAGCTCATAATATACACAAAATATTAAAGAAAACAGCAACCAGATCTCTGTTTTGAGCAAGCTTAAGTACATCACAAGTTATTTTAATTACCTTAGACTTCACTTTCATAATTCTTTTCTACATTTATCTAAACTGTTAATCATTCAATAGCTGCATGTAACAAGTATTTTTGAAGCTTATATATACTATATATTGTATAGCTAATCTGAATTTTGTTCTTGTTGTTGGTATTTGGGTTTTTTGCCTTGCTAACACACTCTACCTTTCAAAGGGTTTGCTAACTGAAAAACTATTACAAACTTTGTTGGCAAACATCACTGGTCAGACATGATTTGATACAAAGATTTTACTGGTATAGATTTAATCAGTTTTCTCAAAGAGAATATGCTAACACAACAAAAGAACTCTTCTTTACAAAATAACTTATCCTTCTTAACAGTTTTTGTCTACACAAATACACTAGTTAGCACTATGACAGTTGTGACAACTAGAGCTAAAATTTGGACCAAGGCTTTAACATAGCTTGTTGGTCTGCAAAATCTCCAAATCATTCTCGGGCTGCAGAGGTTTAGAGCTTAACAATTATCTCCATTACAAAACGATATTGTTTATGGATAAGCATTAAGTAGAGAAAGAAGTAATCCCCTAGGTTACACTGCTTATAACCTCAGGTTGCTCTTTTACCGTACTGATAATTCTACTCTGCTTTCAGAGTAAACATTTTTGCGATCTCTAGACACCATTTCCAAAGTATCTAGAAGTTATCTAGCCTTTGTTCAGAAGCTTTTGAACTACTGTTTTGCTTTTACAGGAAGGAGCATTGCTTTTCACCGAGAATATTGTGTACAAGATGCTCTAAAATCACAAGATTTCCCAGAAGATACAATTAACCACAGCTCCCTCTAAAGGAGCTGATTATCAGAATTGCCTTGTTTTACCTGTTCCCTGAGCTCCTGGATTAGAGCTTCTTTCTTTGTTACATCTTCCTGCACAGACCGAAGCAATGAATCGTGTTTCTTAGAGGCCTCCGTCAGTCTTATCAGCTGATCAGTGGTATGATGCAAATCTTCACACAGAAGGTCTCTCTATTTTAAGTCATTGGATGAGTAAAGAAAGGTTAAAGTTACTGCTCTAAAGCAGTTTTTCAAGAGGTTTTGTCATTGCTGCTAAGATTATTAACAGCTACAAGCATCTTCCTTTTCCCTCCCATTTTTCATCACAAATTGTAGCAAGGATTTATCAAAAAATTTTTATTTTAGCACATTTTCCGTATCTGTTGTCTTGGTCGCAGAACAAAAATGAGAACTTTACTGCAGTACAGTTAGATACTTGTTGGAGGTATTCGGAATTGACCGCTGTTTTAATAACTTGTATAGATTTTAGTCCACGGTGAATGAGTGATTACAGCTTTTTTAGCGCAATGCTATTCTGTAGATACCTCTAGATTCATGCAAGGGTCTATACTCCCACCCTATCAGACAGGACATTATACGTACAAAGTGTGTTAACCTAGAAGGAGAAACAGTACTTAGTATTTTAAATGGCACCTTGGATTAGTTGTTCTTGTCCAGTCAAGAAAACATGAAGGAAATCAGTGACTGACATACAAAGTCAAAGAGGGAGAAACGCTATGATTTGATCACGAGCCAGATATACCCAAGCATAACATCGGAGTAACAATTGTTACTTCAGTTTAAAAAAAATAAAACAAAGTGATCCATTTGGTAGGTGACTCAGTTTTGGGTTCCAGAATGTCAAATTTAGATATTATATTATTAATGAAGACAGTCTGTTTATTAAACATAGTGGAAATCTATTTAAGAATGGGTTTTGAGAAGCAAACACTACTCTGGAAGACTTTGTTGGTGCTATATGGTTGGACTAAGCATATCTAATATGACAGATGATCTTGTAGTAATTACTTGTAAGGAGAGGCGAGTGGCTTTGCCTGATGGACATGTTCATCAAAATAATGGTGAAAGCAGTAACAGGAAACACAGAGTTAAAAAGAGACAGATACAGCTTTAAAAAAGCAAAACTGCAGTTGAATTAACTATGCTTCCTAGAACTGTTTCCAGCAGGTGGAGCTTTTAGTTAAAATTATGAGTAAAGAAGAGATGTTACTGAATATAGTAGCAGTGGGAGATGAGATAATGTTAAACATAAATATTCTTCTACCTATTTTAATTTCTCTGCTGCATCACCTAATGCTGCCACTAAATTCAGCTGATGACTCCGTAGTGGCCTTAACAAAATTAAACCAGGCTTTTAGCATAGGTTTTTATGAAGTAGCTTATAAAATATTTATGTCAAGTAATGTGATACCTGACAAATTCTGTTAAATTATCTCATGAAAAGTTCCTTTAAGAACAGCTTAACTAGCTATAGTTTGAACTAGAATGAGGTTAATGTTTACAAAAGTATTTTAAGCAAAACCACGTCCAATTAGTTTGTTGAACAAATCATAATACACCACCATTAATGTTTTTACCTCAATGTTATCGGCTATTTGTCTTCTCTCCAAGGTTTCCCTCAGTTCTTCAATCTTCTTTTCCTGATCCTCTATGATCCTTTTGCTTTCTTCTTTTGCAGCCAGAACAAGATTATACTTGCACTATGAAAAGTATTAAATTAAATTTTAGAATATTTTAGGAAAGCAAGTTATCAAGGTAAGTTGACAAACACAATACTAATAAACATGTAGCACAAATCTTTTGACAACAACTACAAACGTTTGAAATATCAGTGCCAATGACTAAAATCAGAATGATTTATCATACTTGCTAAATTGTGCAAAGTATGTTATTAGAAACAAGTTGTCAAAACAATGGAAAGATTATTAATTTAATATGTATTAACCACCACAATATATATTTAATATGTATTAACCACTAAAACCTTATTAGAATAAAAACAGATAATCGCATGTAGAAATCCTTCTCATCAACATTTTGTCTGTAGAACCTTTTGAATACATAGAATACATATACATTATCTAAAGCATTCTGTGGGTTGCACTATCAGTTTGCAAACCAGACCTGTTTTAATAAAGATGCATCATATTTATTCATAGTGGTTCAAATACATAGTTTTAGTTCTTTATACTTGTGTTTTCAGATGTAGAACATGGTAATATCAACAACAAAAATTCACTCCCTCAAAAATAAATTTACAATTCAGCTTCAATTGCTGAGGTGTTAAATTGCCAATTTCTGAGAAAATCTAAATGTGACTGTCAGCTGAGTGTAGTTTACAGGATATGAATAGGTCCCTTTAGAGACATCGCTCTTTACCCACCACGTGGAAAGAGTTCAGTTTTCAAGACAGCCTTAGGCATAAAATGTTCAGAAGATTTCAACATGTCAAAACAAAGAAGTTTCCTTCGAAAATGCTACAGTGAGTTACGCTGTTTGAGACCCATGATAAGACATGTCATTGCCTTCCATTTCTGAAAAACTATACCATGTCCTTCAAAATGACAGAACATACATTTATATCCTCGAGCTCTCTTGTCAGCCCATCTATGGACTCTTTCTTATGATTATTTGAAGACCTCAGCTCCTGGATCTGTTTCATCAAGTCAGTTACAACTTCCTGAAACATAAAAAAAGTTAATCCTGATATAATGTATAAATTTCATATATATATTTTATTACTTTACTTTCTTTAGCGTATCATTTGTCCATCCCAAATTTCAAACAACCATTTGAAAATGAGGCCTCAATATGCACACATAGAGGAGTCACAGAAAATTTGTTGTTAAATCATTGGCTTTTGTTCTGAGAACTTACATAAAGAATTAAATAACCTGTTGTGCTCATTAGAAGAGAAGACTAGCCCTCTGATTTAGTATCAGATGGTAATGGGGTTCTAATAGGAGAACAAGAGTACTATAGTTTCAGGTTACATTTGTTCATAATGGAAAAAGGCACATTCAAGAAACACCACTGCACTGACAATACCAGATTCTTTTGACCTTACATATGTCAAATTTTTGGTTTTAGCATGGAAAAAGCAAGATTATCAATGCATCATGCTGGATAGCAAATGCACTGTGTGATTTCTTACGCCTGTTTTAAATACAGCATAAATGCTTGTACTATGTGAACTTGCTATTTAAGCTTTCAGAACACTGGAGCAATCTTTTACACAAAAAGTGCTTTGATTTTATTAATAAAGATACCCACAGTCACATTCTTACATCACCCTTCTTACCTTTTCTGTTACCCCGTTATGACATGGCACTGACTGGAAGGCCCTATTAATCATCGGGGAATTATGCATCGAACGTTTTGTCCAGTTGACAGCTTTACCTTGAATTTTTTTCTTTAAGCTTTACCTTGATTATTTTTTTTTTTTGTTTAACCTTCAACTACCTTGTGTTTTCTCTGAATGCATACCAGTATCCTACCACTCTGCAAAGTCCATCCTGCTAAAAGGTAGGGTTAACTTTGCCTACACAGCCAGAATTGCCTAGAAGCACAGAATTACTATCACAGAAAGGCTTTCAACTCTACTGCAGAACACAGTTACCCACGAAACTGGGTAGCAGAAATAAGCCCAAACCTTTTCTGTATCTTTTGTCTTCTTCAAAGAAACAATAGTCTCTTCAGCAGCAGCCAGCTCCTGTTCCAATTTCTGCAGTTTTGCTTCCTAGAAGAAATAATAATTGTGAAGAAAAGACTTAATTACTTTTGAAGTATGTTTTGTAAAGCACAAAGAAATGAAAAAACTGAAGGGAAGTAAGGTGCTTACCTTACCAGAAAAATTAAACAGTAGCTTAACAAAACAATCTAAAACTTGAAAACTCTACATTTATTTTGCTGGTAACCTATAGAACAGTCAGTTCACCAATAAACTTGCTATTAATGAACAAGGAAATCCACAAGCACACGACTTAGACATTCAATTCTGCTGTTGTACCTGCTGCTCACAGTGTGTCACCATTTCAGAGGATGGTTTCTCCACCTGTGTTTTTTGAAGTATTTTCAAGAGCTCCCTGGAAAAGAAACCATATTTCTAGTGAGAAATATAATCAGAACATGAGAGCTTTAAGAAGAATCAAGTCATATAAGTGTACTCTTATTTGCACTTTTTTTTTTTTTAAGAGTTCTTTAACTATCATGTTCTCAGTGCTATACAAAAGACTAACAATTTAGCTACTAGCCATACATTGCTATCAGTAGTGGAACTTTATCTTTGACATGAAGAGCTACACTTGTAATGAAGTTACATTTGTTATGTTAATTGAACACATTAAAATGAAGTGTTGTTCAAAGTTGGATAAAATAAAAAAGCCCATTATGTAATTATCTCCACCCGGCTGGCAAAACACACCTCTACAAACAGGATCCCCATTTGAATAAAAAACCTAGTGTAGGACAAAGCCAATGAAGTCAGATGAAAATAAGCTTCGCCACTAATTAAAACTTACTTTGAATTGTTTTCTTTATCTTCTTGTAATTGTAACATTAGTTTTTCATTATGTTCTTTTTCTGCTTTCAGGAGTTTCAAAAGGTTCTAGAATATCAAAATATATATTGTCATAACAAGTTACAATACAAGAATACTTCAAACCAAAATAAAAATCCAAATAAACTCTTAAGATGACCGACACCCCTCCTTCTAAACTTTAAATGTTAACAAAGATCTTTAGCTTTGTCCTGAAAAACTATAAAAATAAACACCCATTCATTTAAGCAATCAGCTCTTTTCACCTGCCATTGGTAATAATTTCATACAGCTATAATTTTCCTCAATATCCAAGGTTTTAAAGGGAGAAATCAGAATTTTCAACTGTAGGTTTATTTGGGGGAATTTTTCAAATTCTAACCAGCAGTTCAAGATACTAAACTATAAGGAATTTAAAATAATAATTTTCAATCAGTCAGTATTCCTTTAAACACTGAAAAGGAAAAGTAGCAAACTTGCTGAGCAGGCACAGTGTACACTGCAGAAAAGCAGGCAAAATCATTTGCAAAAGCCCTTGAGCAACCTTACTGCTGTTTTGCAGTCACTGCAGTCTGACAGGCTTTCAAGGACAACATCAACTAAATTGCAGGACAGTAATCCACCACAAAAAGGCACAGATCATTTTAACAAGAACATATCCACTACAAAAAATTTTATGAAACTCCTTCGTAAAGATAGAATAAGTAAGCTAGTCTTAGCTAGCACAGAGATAAAAAGGTCACCAGCATTTCAGTGTCAGGATTCTTTTCCAAAGCAGTTTCTTATTCCTTTACTAATTAACCCATCTCCCTTAACGTTTCCAGAGCAATATCTTCAGTCAAAAAACCTACTACTACATCATGCCACTGGATATTTCTTGTAGCCTGCGGTTGCAAAAATCTTAGAGTAAGTTTTTTTAAAAATTCTGGGTACATCTTCTAAATGAGATCATCATGAAACTTATTATTACTGTGGAATCTATTGTCAATGATACAATAACAGGAATTAAATAATCTCACTATATGAGTAACTGTATAATAAAGTCCTTTGAAAGCCTTGATCATCTTACACAGAGCTCAGTTTTCATTGCTTCTGCTTCTTGTTTTTGGTCCTCAAGTTGTTGCTTCAGTTGGTCTGTCTCAAACTTCGTTACTTCCTGCAAATTGTCATAGTCATCCTGCAGGCTTGCTTTTTCTTCAAGAATCTTTTCATGTTCTAGCCTTTATTAAAAAACACCACCCACAATATTAAGATAAGGGTTTGTTTCATTATAAAAATACTGCAATCAATTGTATTTTATAACCTTGCAGACCAAACAGTTAAGCATGTCCTGGGTTGCATCAAAAACAGTGCGGCCAGCAGGTCGAGGGAGGTGATTCTGCCCCTCTGCTCTGCTCTTGTGAGACCCCACCTGCAGTGCTGCATCCAGCTCTGGGGTTCCCAGTACAGGAAAGACATGGAGCTGCTGGAGCAAGTCCACAGGAGGGCCACAAAGTTGATCAGAGGGCTGGAGCACCTCTCCTATGAGGACAGGCTGAGGGAGTTGGTGGTGTTCAGCCTGGAGAAGAGAAGGCTCCAGGAAGACCTTATAGAAGCCTTCTAGTACCTAAAGGAGACCTACAGGAAAGCTGGGGAGGGGCTGTTTCTTAGGGAGTGCAGTGACAGGACAAGGGGTAATGGGTTTAAACTAAAAGAGGGGGCATTTAGATTAGATATTAGGAAGAAATTCTTTACCGTGAGGGTGGTGAGGCACTGGAACAGGTTGCCCAGAGAAGCTGTGGAGGCCCCATCCCTGGAAGTGTTCAAGGCCAGGTTGGACGGGGCTTTGGGCACCTGGTCTAGTGGAGGGTGGCAACCCTGCCCATGGCAGGGTGGATGGAACTAGGTGATCTTTGAGGTCCCTTCCAACCCAAACCATTCTGTGATATGATTTTATGAACATCCAGTGTAGTTATTTTAGAAATAAGTGACTGACATAAATGGTAATTTTTTTTTTTATAAACTCAGAAACCCCAAATTTGTGAAAGGCAGAGGAAATTTAAGTAGCATTGGCAGAGAAGGTAGAGTAGTCTTTCTGATACCTAGAAATAATTTATTTTTTTTACAAAATTCTATAGAAATGTCAGTCATGGTCTTGATAACGGCATTCACTTTTTTTTTAATTCAGTTGTTGGACAAAAGACTCTGCAATAATGATCCTGAGTACCTGCATTTGCTTAGTTGATATCTGGGTTATTTATCCCATATAAAATCTTTCTATATTCTGGGCAAGTTTGGATTATTTGCCTCTAAATTGTTGCCTTGAAAACTTATTTAATTTGATTCCACAGAAGTGAAAAGCAAATAGGGATAGAAGAGATGCTAGACAAGTGTTATGAATCACATTATTAATGGAGAGCCTATAGAAATAATATCCTCCAAAAAGTCAGTATTGCTGTTAACAGAGAAGGCATCAATGAAACTACAACATTTAATTTCAATTCCAGGTCTTACAATGTATCACTCAAAAATTGACTTCAGCTAAGACTTGGCCCACTGCAATGCAACAACATAGTTAAGCATTCCAGGGAAAAAAACAAAAGCAAACAAAAACCACACCACAAAACCAAAACCAGCACCAAACAAACCACAAAACCAAAAACCCAACAAATCAAAAAACACCACCAAAACCCCCAGCATAACTATTTCACACTAATGATTAAAAACCTGATTGATTTTCATCTCCCAGTAATAAAGTCAATTATTACATACAACATAGTGAGCTTCTCAGGCCTCAGTAGTCAAACCGCAGTTTATTTTTATGGTTTCTTTCTGCTTGTATTTTTAGAGCAGCATCACGTCACCTGCTTCACGTGACCAGACTGAGAAGTAACTTAATTTTTAAGACTAAATTGGAAAAGAAAACCAAAACAACCAAACAAACTATGCGTCTTCAGCCACTTAACTTTTGGACATCAACAAGTTTATAGGTGTATCCTACTTAACGGGAAAACGCTATAGCAAACCAAAATTAAGGAAGCCTCATTTTCTTTTCTTTCTTCTAATTTCACCATGTTCCCCCCCATATCACCAAAAGAGTCATGGAAAGAACTGAGGAAAAAAATAAGCAAAAGACGTAAACACAAGATAACTTTAAATAAGAGATGTAAAGCGCAAGTTCACATCCAGAAAAGAAGAACTAAATCACTGGGTGCATCCAGAAGGGAGGTTAAGGCATTTTACCAAACTGCCAACATACCTGACACTGTCCAGCTGGAACTGTACATCCATATGTCTACCAGAAAGCTGACTCATTTCTTTCTCTTGCTTTTCCCTAAAGGCACTATAGTCCAATTTTACAGCAGACAGCTCCTTGTCTGCAGACTGCAGGACAATGCGCAAGTCATAGACTTCACTTTTTAATACTGTCAAAAACCAAACAAATATTTTGTGTTATTTAGAAAACTGCTAGATACAGGACATGAAACACTGCAGAATGTCCTGGGAGTCTCACAAAACTTTACACATTTTTAGTGCAATTAGCCTTGAAGGTCACACACAAAAAGGATTTGTAAATAGAAAAGGTCAATGAAACAATGACTTTAAGAGTACAGGCAGAATCAAAAAACATTCCAGACTATATCACTGGATTTCCATAGACCAACGGAGGATTTCCCCTTTATTTTTAGTTAATATTTTCTTTATAAAATACTGTATTGTGTACTCCCTTCCCATTCAACAAGGCAACAAAGAACAATTTTCAATATTGTATACGGTGCAAGACTGGGCAGAGAAAAGCTATTCGGTAAGAATTACAGATTCTTTTCTTTAAAAAAAAATAATTAAAAAAATCAAGCCAGTATGACTAACATCTTAACCCCAAACAACTACTTAGCATGCACTATTGTTGATTCAAAACATTAAGACACCTCAGAACTTTATATGGAATTTCAGTGCTACATAGACTTACTATCAGTCTTGCTTTGACTGTCTTGAAACTGCTTTTCAAGTGATTTTATCTGTTCAAGGAGCTCCAGGCGCTCTTTACTCCAATTATTCCTTTCAGATGAAAGAAGCTTGAGAAGACAAGTAAAATTTTTAAATGGAAAGAAATGTAGGAGTGGCTAAGTCAGAGTTGTAACAATAATAGTGTGTTAGAGCATTTCATCAGCTGATTATAAATACAAGAGCATTTTTCTTTAGATTTGTTGTTTGGTGAATATGAAATCCATAGAAGTCCAAGAAAAAACAACAAAAAACTGAGAACATTACCTTAACTAAAAAGTTAATTTAAAAGCAACCCACAGCTTAGGAGCTGAGATCTACTTCAGAATAGACCTATCAGAAATGAGACTGACCTGGCAAGAAAACAGGTCCTAGTTACTTTTCTATGTTAAATCAAACCTAGCGATTAAGGAAGACTTGTAAATATTTTACACAGTAAGGATGTTTCAGTTTAGTTCCAACCAAGGCAAGCAGTATTTTCAGCATTCCAAAGTTTAAGATTTCCTTGTGACTACTGCTATTTTCCAGAAATCATGAAGTTGGCCAAAACCAAGCACAGACATCTTGAATGTTTATTTGCTTATATTTAAGATTAGACAGGCTCAGAATAACACCATTTAAAACAACAAAACCAAAAAATCCCCAAACCCACAGTGTTAAGTGAAGTCTTCCTGCACAGTCCTGAGCTATGATGCTATCTAATTTTTTCAAAAGTCAAAATGCAAGTAAAACTGGAGACCTCAATTGACAACACAGTAGTATGAATGTGGTAGATATGACCTCGTCATAGATACAGACTCACATATAGCACGAATTATACTGTTCTCTCACCTCCTGTATTTGTGCAGAATGATGCTCCAGTTTATTAATATGCTGCTGGAGTTTTATATTCTTGCCTTCCTCTTCATCCAGCTTTGTCTGCTTTGCGCTCAGTTGCTCCTGTGACACAACATACATTCAAGATTAGAACACCCATCTTTCAATTATTCTCACATGCCATATGGCAGTCTGTGCATATTAAATATAAAAGTGTCAACTACTTTCTTTTTTCATGACCCAAACCAACAGAAAACAGAACGTTCAAAAGTAAACTGGTATCTTAAGTAGCTGATTTCTCCTGTTGCTAAGTAAACTGCCAGAACACAAGAAAATCCATCAGGGACTGAGGACTGAATCCAATAAATGCTTTTAGTTTTCAGACACATGTTTATCTTCTCTCTCAGCTGAAACCAGGACATGGAGATATAAGGCTTCAAAAAGAAGTTATTAAAAATATACACTAGCTAAATTCCTTACAGGATCTCTGCACTACGGTAAGCATCAAAGAGGGGTTTTCTGAGCAAACTTCGTCAGGTTAAAATACAAGTTTAAATGCCCTGTATATCTTAAACTACTTGCTATATTCAGCTCTCAAAACCCTTTCAGTATTTTCATTGTACATCCTCTTAAGTACAATGTATAACTAGAGAACTGTTTAGTGAAGCCCTAAGTACTCATCAAGAGCTTCGGTTTCCCATATTAACGAAAATATGTTTGGTGGGAGGCAAGTACTTCATGCCAAAATCTGCTTTATAAAGTTACACATGCACTTCATTTTTTTATTCAGAACACTCACCTGTGCCACTTTGAGCTCCTCAGCAATGGCCTCATATGCTTGTTCAGTCATCTCTGGGGGAACTGGCTCCTTCAAAATATCATCCACCACCTCTTTGGAACACTGAAAATCTTCAGAACAATAATCTAAGATTTCTGGGCTTATTCGTGGCACTAGACGAGATCTTAGCTGGTAGGCTTTTGTTGGAGTGGTTATGTTCTGTTATAAAATAAAGACCGCTCTGTAATCTTTAACTGTAAAATGGAATTAAGACTTTGTCTGGTATTGTATTTCATAGCTCTATAAGCAGAATAATGAAAGAAAATCCTCAAAGTTGTTCGTTCTGAACCACTATACTTTTCCAGATTTGTCATCTGATTGCAATAGCAGTCATTCAGCAAGCATTTCAGAACAAAAAACCCAGCAGATCTGCTTTATCACATATGGATTACATGCCAGAACACTACTTAGGTTAAGGGATCATACAAATGAAGGTCTATGTTCTCACACAACTCAAGAGTAAGTATGCGTGGTTTTAAGTACACCTATTCTCATACCATCAGAGTTTCTCTATGTAGCTTATGTAGCTGAGAGACTTCTCGACGCTTGTGTGCTTTGGTTGCCTCCAGAATGTTTTCAAGATGCTGGTTTGCCTTCTGGAGGGATTGAAGCTCCGATTCCAGTTCCATATGCTTTTTTCTGTTTAGGAAATATTTTACTACTGTCAAAACCAGTCCATTAGTATGCTCTTTATCAGTAAGAATAAACTGCAGTATTGCCAATGAGCAAACTGAAGCTGAACTCTTGTGCAAACATTGCAATACATTATTTTGAGAAGAAAGCCACCACAGCTGTATTAAAAAGTAAAAAAAAAATAAAAAATTAAAGACTTAAGCAGCTTATTTTTGCTTGCATAATGAAGAAAGCAGATGGATAACTAAACGTGTCAGAAAAAATCCATTACACGGTCAGAAATAAGCTGAGACCTCTGCAATTCCTTTTATGAGAAAGTGATATCACCCATACCAATATGGATTTAAGCTGTAAAAATGTTATCCAGTTATATGAGAAGTCTGAACTGGTGCTTGTCAGGATTAAAGAAAATCCTTTAAAGAACTTTTTTTTTTTTGAAGTGCTGCTCTGTTAAAATTATTTTGCCCTCTAAGAGTACTTTAACTGAAAACCAACAGTTGCGCAGAAATTTAGGAATGATTTTCATTAGGTATTTTGCAGAGCTACATGCGTTACTGTGATACTTGGCCTGACTGATACAATTGTAGGGTCAAAGTCTACGACAAAAGGGAATACATTTCATCTTTTGGCAGTTTAATGCTATCACTTTCCCTCAAGATTCGGTGTCTGCAACAAAACTTACGGAACAGAGTAGAACTTTAGGTCTGTTATTGGACAACAGAAAAATTAGCATACATTGATTTTATGAATATAGTTATACTATTGCCTTCTTAAAAATCTTTCAGGAGGAGACAAAAAGTTAACCAACAGGTCAGCCAAAATTTTCTGGGGTGCTTGGATTCTACGTTTATGGTGACTCAAACTTGCAATCTTAAAGGTTATATTAAAAAACTCCTATTGCACTAAAAACAGAAGTCCCCAAATATGCCTCCCAAAACCCATCAGCCCTTAGTTCCTGTCACTGCTTCCGTAATATTTCAGTTACTGAAAAATACTTGTGCAAGATGGAAACTAAGCCAAACTCTCCCTGTGCCATTAGGCAGGTGATTATCTGAATTTCAGAGTATGTGCACCTGTTTTCCATCTTAGCATAAAGAAGAGCTTTCTGAAAGACAAATTTCCAATAGTGCAGACATGCCTTCAGATTGCATCATGGTTATTTCCTAGTCTGGGAGTAACAGTTCAACAGGAACGTATTTTGTGTGCATGCCGTTTTTCTCAGCCTGGCCCTCTCTTACATGCAAAGAACATATTTAGACTGTATATTCAGGATCAGAGACTAACTTCTAAAAAATCAATGTAAGTAATTATTTAAAGACATTTCTATACTGTTTTATCTCACTTGGTTAGCTCTTTGAATTCTTCATATTCTTGTTTTGAACTTGTCAGTTCACTTTGAGTCTGTAGCAGGCGTGCTTTCAGCTTTTCGACAGATGCCAGTGAGTTGCCTTCCACCGATACGGTTGTAGAATGTAAATGATGACCTGAAGAACAAACATATACCCTCTGAAATCATGGAGTCGCTCAAATATTGTAAGTTTTACTAAAATGAAAGCATTTATAGGCTTCTGAACAGCACAGTAGCAATTGAGATTGAAGAAAATAGATATTTACAACAGTCTACATGAAAACTACTGAAATAAGTGTTATTACTGCAGTCGTCTTAATGACCAAGGACAACAAAGTGAGATTATGGATGGTGTTCACAAGGTGCCTAAGAATCCAAAATCCTTATTGCTGTCTTTGCTTGAAGGCCAACATGAATAAAATGAAGTAAACCCGTTTTAACAGTCTTCAGGTGTAACTTTGAAGGCAGCAAAAATACATCAAGACCAACAACATTATCAACACTCCAGTGCACACAACAGAAATACAGGAAGCTTATGTAGCTGAAAAACAGCATATTTTTACCTCCAGTATTTTTCTCTGTGGCTGAAGCTTCCAGAAAAGCTTTTTCTAGTTCTGCAATGGTCTGAGCATCAATTTCTTGGGCCTTTTTAACTGACTGTAAAGAACGAAGTCTTTTATTCTCCTCTCTGAGGTTATGGTTCTCCATGGCATACTTTGCAATCCGTGGGTGTTGTTCCATCTGTGATAAGCAGTAGTTTATTCAACAGTTTTTATTTTCCAGGCAATGCTATACATAACAGCTGTTGCTCCACTACCTTCAATAAACATGAAATTGTAATACAAGAGGAAAAAAAATGTATTCCCTTCAGTGGTTAAAACTCTAGCTCTCCCCTTTTTTTTTTGTTATATTTCTTACTCCCCTTGGAATCTACTTTCAAAAAAAGACAGTGGGTTTACATTTTACGTGTTTATTCTTTTATTGGTAATAAAGCAGAGGAAGCTTTTCTTGCTGCTCTTGACATCCTCTTTCAGTTTGAGCTTTGGCTTTCTTAACACTGTCCATGCATACCATAGTAATGTTTCTATAGCTCTTTAATGGCTGTCTTGACTTCCGTACTTTTCCCCCTTCACTTTGGAGCTCAGGTGAGCTACAGATTCAAGTTGGTCTTCTAATATATCTACTCCTTTTTCCTACTTGTGCTTGGAGGAAATTGTTTTTAAAGATCTGCCTTCTTTCTTGAGCTCCTTTGTTCTTCAAAACTACCCCGCAAACATTACCACGCCTACCAGATACCCAAATAATGCAGAGCCTCCTCTTCCGAAGCCTTAGGTATGTACTTTGCTACTTGCCTTCTTCAAGCAGCTCCAGGATAGTATCACCCCAGTTGGCCCATCTAGCATCGGTGGTGTTATCCTTCAGAAACCGGCTGTATTACTTGCATCCTACCATCTTTCCCTTTCAAGAGATGTCTTGGAGGTTAAAGTCTTCCATAAAAATGAGGATTTGTGATTTGGAGACTTCCTTGAGTTGCTTAAAGGAGACTTCGTCCTCTGCCTAACCCAGATCAGGTGGCCAGTAGCAAGCTCCACAATGACATCACCCTTGCTAGCCTCTCCTCTTAATGCAAACTCTCAAGCTCTAAACCCACTCATTGCCCCTTTCATAGGGAAGCTCCATGTGTCTGAGATGCTTCTATAAAGGGATCCATCACTCACCTGCTTTTCTCCTGCCTGTCTTCCCTAAAAAGACTGTATCCACCCATCACAGAACTCTATCACATGAACCATTCTCACAAAATAAAATTGTTCTAGAAAGGAAAAACTAAAGACTTACCTGTTCTCTGAGTGTCTGCAATTCCTCCCTCAATTCACTGAGAAGATTGTCTTGTTCTTTTGGCAATAAACTTCCACCAGCCTCTTTATGTAATCTCTCCAAGCGAACAATATGGTCTTCACGGAATTTAACTATCATTTTATTGGACTGAATAAATTTCTCCTTCTTGGCACACAGATCTTCTAGTTGGGCAATTTTTTCTAATAAATTCTTAGAAAGTACATATACAGATTGGTGGAAAAGTAGTAGTTACACTAAATTAATTTTTTAGGTGCATGTATCACATACACAAATCAAGCAAAACTCAATTAACAGTAATTTTGTGAATACACAGACTATCATTCACTTGGAGCACATCTGTAGAGCACAACAGCTCATACCAAGACAACAAATCACATACTATATTGCAAAAGTTGTACTTAGAAGCTCCAGTATGATCCTGTAGACTAAGTATTCAGTTAAGCACATCAGATGCACCACTAGAGTGCCCGTTTCAGTTAACTTTCTTCCAGCATAAAGTCCATTTCGGATGATTCAGCACTGCACCATGACATGAACCGAAGCATAATAAAACGGGGATGGACTGGGAGGTTTTCTTAAAAAACCCACAATTTTGAACGCACATCTGAGTGTTTGGATCAACAGTAAGTAAAAAAGAAGTTTGCTTTTCTGTTCAAATTATTCATTAGAAAACTCAAAATGCCCCACATCCTACAACAAACATACTGTGAAAGCTATCCTATGGCTTGTCTGAATGTGAAAGATGTTATCTCAGCTGTCATTTGAGTTTCTTTACTACCAAACCTTGTCATCTTTGGACAGACTGTTTTTATTCAAAAACAAAAATCATGAGAAGAGTCAGTTTCAATACGCTCTCAATCAGATAATACACAAAATGTACTTAAAAATATTAGTGCTTTCTTACCTTCTTTTCACCTTCTGATTTCTCCCAGAATAACATTGCTTCAAGAAAGTTATTCATGTAATTTATGTTGTTCTTCCCTTTTTCAACAGGATCTATAGGGTAAGTCAAAGAAGCAAATGCAGTATTTATTAAAATGCCAGTTAACCAGGTTTTCCTAAACACATGACAGTTGTGTAAAGAAAATTTAAATAAATTCTTCAAACAATATAATTCCTCTAAGATCATGTGCCATACTCAGAGCAAAGACTAATTCTCAGTTACCTGCAAGTAGTGATATAGAGTCAATATACGTAATTGTATAATTAACAAAGTTGTTCAAGCATTAAACAGCTTTACGATGAACTTTTAATAAAATAAGAAAATCCGCTTGTTCAGTTCAGTATATCTGTAAAATGCAAAACCCCTCTGAAATTAATTTGATAAGACTAAGCCATTATTATTACAGTTTGCACATATTAAAAGTGGACTAACTGGTTTATGAGAAGGAAACTCAGGAAAATAAGCATGAATTAAGTGGACAATTAGTGATTTAATCTGGAAGGAAGGTGCCCACACAAGGGATCAAAAGGGTTTAACTAATCCACTTTGAAAATTAATTCAAAATAGCTTTCCTGAATATCCTCATGCAGGCAAGGCTACTTATTTATAGAATATTAATTGTCATACTACCCAGGTGCATAACAACTACCCTGTTGTAATTTAATATATTTAAAAATGCCATCATGGTTTTAAAGTAGCTAGTAAGCAGATTTCATATTTGTGTGATCAAACATTACAAACATGATTTAACTGCAGAGACTAAACACAGCCCTAATACATTGGGTTCTGCATAAAACCTCTCTCCAGTGCTTAAGCATCATTGTTGGCTTTCCCTGAGAACTCTATCACAAGTTTAACAATGTTTTTGAGCCCTCTGTTAATATTTGTATATTCACAGACAGTGATTCAGTGTCTTACATAACCACTGCCTTGTTTTAGTGGTTAAATGTGTATGCTCACAGAGAAGCACTTTTTCCTCAGGAAAACTCAATTATAGATGCTTTATACTAGATGAATCTTTCCATATTCTGTAGTAACTTCTGTTGTATCTTCTATTTCTTGGCAAGGTCAGGAAAGAGTTGACTCAGGATCAGAGTAAGAGTTACAAGATCAAATTTACTACCTTGTAATCAAACATTATAAGGTAGCTTATATCAGTGAGAAGTATACATAGTAGAAAGCTATGCTGGGATCTATGTTGCAGATACAGCGCTCTACTGAAAAGCTATTGGTAGAAAAAAAAACTACATATTGACAAAAACCCCATTACCATCTTACATTGAAACTGATCTTTTATTGAAAGGTAATGTCCTTCTCAGGATCTTCCTGAAGGGACAAAAGGGGAAGAGGAGGTAAAAACATAATCTAGTCCTGAGCTTAAAATAATGTGGATTCAATGGGCATTATCAACACCTTGCTGCCCTCCCTCAAACCTAAATGTACGAGCCATCACATGTAAACTTTTGGTTACTTAAAGGATTAGGCAGCATACCTCTTACGAACTGGAAGAGTATTCTAGGTATTCTTTAACAGAAACATAGCCCTGTACACAATCTTATGAGATGAAGGAAATAAAATCATGTTAACAATTTCTACAAAATATTAGATACAAATACAGCCAATGAGATCCATAAGAAAAACGCAACCTCTGTAGATCAGTCCTACCAGAATATTAATTGTTCAGAAACTTAATGGATTAAATAAGGCTCCAATACTCTAGATTTAAAAATAGCAAGCTCTCGCTCCCCTCGCCCCCAGCACTTACCTTGTGATACAGAAATATCATGCATGGACGGCACTGCGGTAAGTTGAGCAAGCTGCTCTTTCAATTTCTTGACTTCAGCTTGCAGTTGGCTCACGTTTCCTTGTGTGTCTTCATTTACCACAGCCTTTCATAAATATGTTAAGAGAAAATTAGAAACAGGTATAAATTGTCCTATAAAATAGAAGATTTTTTTTAAAGTCAAAGACTGCAAGACAACAAAACTACTGAGAAGTTTTCCATCTTAAAAAAGGAAGAACTCATGGGAAAAGCAATGCTCAATTTACTGAGAAACCAGTAAGTTGCACTTTTAGCTAAAAATATTGATTAAGAAATTTAATGTTTTCTGCAGAGTTTTTTGACCAAAGCTAAGCAGTATACATCAAAGGCAATAGTTCCCAGTGAGATGCCAACATACTTTCAAAATTCACTCACGAGAAATTATGTTTTGGGTATTAGCATACATAAAAACTAGATGGACTCAAATACTATTGAATCTAACTTTTAGAAGTTAGATACTATTGAATCTAACCTAGTCCCCACCTAGGGACTAGGATCACCTAGGGGATCAAAATCATAATCAAAAGCAAACTAGTCCTTTTAAAAAATAATTTCTCAAACATATAGGAAAGCAAACTTAGGATTTTAAAATAAGTTATAGTCATTTAAATTAGTGAATTAGTGAAATTAGTGAAAGCACAAGAGTATTTCAGTGGAGCTATCCTGTTCGCAGACATGCAGTTTAAGTAACAAAAAATTGTTTGTTGCAATAATAAAAACATTGAATAACACTCTTACCTTATTTTTAATCAACTTTGCTCGCTGAGCAAAATTAAGGGTGGACAGTGTTTCACCAAAACACCTGGATCCTGGATGAACATTTGCAATTATGCATGTTTTTGCATTACCACCGAGGGAATCCTATTTAAAAACATAGGAGTTAGCTATATTTGCATGGTTTTGACTACAGCAGGAACCCGTCACCTAAGAGCTACCATGCAACACTTTGAACAAACTGCAGAAGGGATTTTATTTAATAAATCTCCATGCTACTGAAGTTTCTGAAATTATTTCAAACACTGGTATAAAGGATGTGACTGTAAAGAAGGACTTTATTTGTGTTTTCAAAACCCTGATTCTATATTACTCATCAGCAATTTGATATTTGACACCTGAACAGCAGGGAAAAAAATAAAACCAGAGAAAATAAATATCAGGGAATAAAGTCGATATTTCACTTTAGTCTTAATCATTAGCAGATTGGTATCTGCACTATTGCAAACATCATCCAGCCTGCTGATATTCCAGCCTATCTTCTGGTGGCAACCACCAAACAAACAAGACCACAAAACAATAGATTCATGACCAAGGATATAAAAAAAACCCTCTCCCTTTTACATGTGTGTCTTCAAATATCTCTGTGCTGTTAGACAAGTACCCCCAAATCTCTGGAGAAAGCAGAAGTTATACGTAAGACTCTAAAAAGCCTAGTACTACAAAATAGCCCACAAGACTCAACAGAATTCTTTCTGTCTAGTAAAGGTCATGTTTGTAGGCTTCTTTGCAGTACAACCACCTGAACATAAATATAACCACTTAAGAAAGTAACAGCTCATACAGTTGCAATTCTCTTCCAATTTCTATGCATTTTGTGTTACACTGGAAGAACATAATTCTTCAGAGGTTCACAATTTTAAGATATACAGGGAACAGGGATTGGAGAATTTTTGATCACAACAATACTGTGCTGTAACACAAATACTATAGTATAATACAAAAATATATTCTAGATACTATTCATTTCTGTTCACAGAATTTTGGTGAGTGTTGGCATCCAACAAATCTTGACTGCTTCGATCTTTGTTTTCTGTTCATCTTGAAAGGAATCCATAAGCTCACAGGTAGGAAACTATAAATTTACCTAGTTCTTAACATCATACCAACACTTAGCACACATACACTAATTCTGGAAATTCTGTCAAAAATTTCAACACATCTCTAAATATTACATTGTGATACACAGTATTTCCCCAAAAGACTTGCAATTACGTAAAACGAGACTATGAGCATAAATAACAGCAATAAATTGACTGGAAGTCTGGTTAGGTAAAAAGATATTTTTCAAGCTTTCTTCCACCTGCCCAATATTGAAACACATTTTTAATGTACCCGTGTTCAGCGTTTTAGAGTAAAAAGGACCAACCCAAACAGATTTTTTTTTTCTGCCCTCCAAGCAACGTACAAAATCCAGAGGATATATATTACCCGTAACAGAAAAGTGAGCTTGGAATCCCGGTAACAAATGTGTCTCTGTTTTCCATTACCCACATCAACAAGCGCTGTGATTACTTGGCCCAGGCAACTTAGTGATCGATTTATGTTACCTGCTTCCTAAAAAAAATAAAAAACAGAGAACAAAGGTGAACCGACAGCAGATGGAACAGGGCAGTACATCTGAAAGGAAGATGCCACAGGTATTACAGAACAAACCTTTAACCTCAGTCCTTCTGTATGCGTGTCTTTCTGTCTCTCAGATCCCGCCAAGTCTACCAGGTTGAGCAGAGAAGACCGAATATTAACAATCTCATTGTTTTTCTCCATGGATTCCACTGTGATAGTGAAAACTGCATGTGATCTTGAGGATTCTCTGTTCATTGAGGTCGATGCTACACGACGGTTTCTCCAGCCCATAGTTAATACCTAAGCATGAAAAAAATACAAGTAATATCAAGTATCTCAGACTGTACCCAGTATTTACATACAGGTGGCATAAACAGTAATAAGATATTTCAGAGCAACAGCTTTCAAAAATCTCCAAGGCAAGGACTTTTTTACTTTTTTCCAATATAAGTATTTTAAAAGTGAAACTTTGACTACAGTCAAACTTACTAAAAACACTAATTATAATATTCATTTCTTTCCTTCAAGAGTGCCATTGCTATTTGAAAGCATAACATATCCAGTACTGGTGTATGTTAGCACTACACAAGGAAAAAATATTTAAAGTTGCAGAAGTACTATGTGTATGTGTCTCATTCATGGAGAAGCAAACCTGACAATTTCTGGAACACACAGGCTGCCTAATTAGCAGGAGATGTAGTTTTCTGTTGCTATTTCAGAGAGGCTTAGGGCAAGCATTAGGGAAAGATTACTGTCATTGCAATTCATATATTCCAAACTGCAGAACTGTACAGTTTCTTACATGTGTGGGATAGGCAGGAAGCATTGCCTAGAAACAGCTTTTTACAGTTTTTTGCAGGATGAAGATAGGGAAAGAGGGTGTCACAGACACTGTGCAAAAAAATATGTGCTTTCATCAAATAGGAACACTTACCAAATAAGCATCAAGATAAATAGTCCAAACATTACAAAGTGACAAAATATACCTGGTACGCTTCAGCAGCAGATGACAAGACCTGTTCAACTGCACCATCGACGAAGACTCCCTTCTTGATGTGTTCTCTGAGAAAGAGTCCAGCTGAAGCAGAATCTAGCAAGTCAAATATCTGTTCATTGTAGATTTCAATAAAGGAGCACTTGCAGAGAAAACTCTTTGCACTGCCAGCCTGAAAAACACAGTAATTTACACTATAAACATTGATTTTATTAAGTCTGGCATTGTATGACAGGGAGTCTCTTCTTACACATACTAAAGCTACTGGTTTGCATATATATTCTGCATACTATACACTTCTGATGCCCAGATGACAACCAACATCCAGAAACCTAAATGCGGTTTTAGACTCAAATATAAGCATACTTGTGTCTGAAGAAAATGTACTATAATTTGGGAGAGTACTAGATGCAAGCGTTTCTTTTTAATAGTTGACTCAAGATGCTACACAACCGGCTTACCAAATAGCCTTTGCTAATCTTTAATGTGAGACATTACTTTCACCACAATAGAAGTATAAAATAAATGTACCTTTTCTTTTTCACGTTCAATTAGAAAAAATAAGTATTCAAAGCTCCGTGGAATTACACCTCTCAGACTGTGAGTGAAATTATCAGAATCAGATGGTCCTAAAGAGATTTTTTAATTAAAAAAAAAATAAATTAATTAGCACTACTCAAGAGTAATGGTTGAGCTTTTCAAGATGTCATTACAGAAGATTTCAGCAACCAGATTTTAGTCACCTTATGGCAAAACCATAGAAATAATGCAATAAAAGCAACTTTCAAGATCTAAGATAATAGACGACATATAAATCTGATTATGGAATAAGTGATGCCTGTGAAAGTTTATTTCACCTGTCCAAAGGTTACCTAAGCCTAAAATAGTATAAATTACTTGGACTTCCATAGAAAACACATATACATGTGCAAGAATGTCAATACAGCAACCTTAACCCTGATTTGAAGAACCAGAAAGATGGGGAGGATTTGTCCCCTTGTTCAGTTAATTTTATTCCAGTAACTTTCTAATGTCAAGTACAATACTAATACATGTAAAATTACCACTGGACAAAGAACAAGTTTACAAGAGGATCCCTTTATATACAGAGGCCTTAAATTCCTAGTTTGAGAGGAAGCAGTTATTTCGAAGGCCTCACTATATTTTAGTGTGGAAGACCCTCACATACTAGAATATTTTTCTACACATGCAAGGGATATCAGCCAAACAGGGAAGCCAGCAGAATACTCATTTTTGAGAGCATTTAGTAGAATTTAACTGAAAAGCTTCTTTCCAGTTAAACATAGGAAAAAAACAACTATATCTTCAAAAAGATAGGAAAGTACCTATGCTTCACACTCTTGTTATGAAGCAAGAACAACTGCCTTGAGCACCATTCCTTAAACCTTAATGTTATCTGCAAGAAGACAAAAATCTAAATCAACCCTGGTGTTTGAGCAAGATGAATTTTAACTTAAGACAAAAAAAAAAATTAAGAAACCACTGAAAGATTAAGCTCTCTCATGCACTTACCCATCATAGTAAAGGTTTTTCCTGACCCAGTCTGGCCACTAAAAAAGAAAAGTCATATAAAGCTTTATTCTGGCTCTGCATTCTTCATTAATCTACATCTTTTAAGGAGAACTCACAGATTAAAATGGAAAAAAAAAAAATCTTCTAAACTGAAGATAAAAAGAGACAGAGGCAAGCTGAGAAACCAGTCAGCTAAAAAAGTATAAAAATAAAACAGCAAATTTGACCATGAAATTCTGTTAGATAAATCACCTTTTCTCTCCCCCACCACCCACCATTTTCTTCCTTACTTCTGTTAGAAAGGGAAATAGTGGAACTCAGCATTAAAACGAAGGCTTTGAAATATATACATTAAACTAATTTTTGGCTCAATCTTTCAGGTTTTGTGTCACTCAGTAGTGCACATCAACCCAAAGTGAGGAAAATACTTTAATGTTGAATATACCTTTTTTTAACCACAGTTATTAATCATTCTAGAGAAACTTTGGGGCAATTTTACTTCATTTTTCCACATTTGTATATTGGAACAAAATAGACTTCCCTTCACAGTTTTGCAAATGCTGTGCTAGACTAAAAAACGCAGTGAGGTTTTATTAGATCAGTCCTTCAAGTTAGCATTTTTGACCAAAGTGCTTACTCAGTCTTCAAAATGAAAAAATACTGAGAGTTAATATATGATATTCATGCTATATTTCCACCTTGAAAACATTTTGAAAGTTAAAATTATCATTCATGAGTTCTCCCACAGGCTCACTAAAGAATCGAGCTGGCCAAATATCAAGTCAAAGTGATTTTAATTCCATTTTACTATGGATATATTGAAAACAACTAGCTTTCTCTTTAAGAGCACAATAAAAGTTCTGGGTTTTAGACAACAGTAAAATTGAAATGAGTTTACTATCCGCATTATTGGCCTTAAGTATTAGAAATATAACATCTACAAACAGATTCCTTTGAAAGAGGAATAAGAAGTGCTTTTCAATATCGCAGGAACATTCCCTATGTTGTGCTGCACTAAGGAAGCACTTTCAAAGCTTACTGTAATACTAAGCAGGTTCTGGCACTTAAAACCACAACTACTTGAACCACGACAACTACTCATTAACACAATCTCCTCAAGTGTTGCAATTGTTGTGAAATACCATTAAATGACTTACTATGCAAAGATTGTTCCGTTGTAGCCATTCATACAAGATTCAACGATATTTTTGGCCACGCTTGAGAACACTGACTCCTGGGGACAAGGGAAGGAGAAGGCACAAGGCACCAGTCATTTAGGTATCTATCAGTGTTTTCTATGCCATAACTTCATAATATATAAAATAGACCCATTCCTTAAGGTTAGACATGTATCATGACCCCTGGAGTTTTCACAGCAAAACAATACATCCCAAGCCTTTGTGACATAAATCACTCCCTCTGAAAACAATTTATTCCTTGTTGATAACTGAAAGAAAAATCATAAAACTCAGCATCATAATAAAGGCTGTCAAGTATATATTACATTAAATTTGGTCCAGTGTTTTTGATTACATTATGTGGTTTGTACCATCAGTAGGTCAAAGCTGAGCTTAAGACACTCATCAAATCTAGTTAACATTCAACACTTGCCACTGCACAGTGGCATCTTCAATAAATCTGCACAACTGTTAGCCTCATCTATTTTCACATATTTCTCTTAGACCTGCAAGAAGAGCCTAGCTACAAATAACAGCCTACAGTGGGTGGGTTTCTTTTCTAAACGTAAGTTAAATAGAATTGAGGTTTTAGAGGAATTAAAATTATGATCAGAATTTCAAACACAATATCATAATAATTAAATTGAAGGGTTTTCCTTCCAGTATGACCTGTCCCAAATGAACAACACATCTGTTTAAAAAACAAATGTACAAGAAAGAAATATAACAATGAGAATATATACTCCTAAGTTCCTAATACACAAATTACATCTTTAATACTAGCTCCTGACTGCCAGCTATTTTTTAATGTTTGTCTCAGCAGGGGAGGGTATTTTCTGTCTCTGGTGTTACTGTAACATTTACAAATACAAGTTTCAATTTTAGAGCAAACTTTAAAGAAATTAATGGTTAAAAAAATATATTAAAACTATTAAGTAGCAGAATTTAGAGCAACATTTCTACTCTGTAACTCCATATTACCAGTCTGACCACTACAAAAAATAAGACCGAAGGCATTACATCTTTAGAAAGATTTAGTGTAGCACTTGCCAAAATTTTGGGAAAAACTGCAATGCCATTATGAGATTCTGGAAGTTATTACCTGTGTTGTTTCCATATTTGCAACATAATCGAAAGTGAAGATCTTTGGCTCAGGCTTCGAATGCAGACGGATGGTATTTGATGAAAGAACAGATAAACACAAGCCTTGATCTCCATCGGTTAACGCAGTTCCCTCTGAAGGGGGACGTACCCTTACATAAACTTTGATAGCATCACCTTCAATGCTAAACAAATATTTATGCATTAGATTACGTCAAAATAGATCTATCAGCTGTTTGATAAAATTAAATCACAAAAATCAGATTAAGCCTGTGAAGTCACACAAAGGTCTCTTCTGAAGAACACACTACTACTAACTGTACACATCAATTAATTTCAAACCACAGATTTATTAACAGTAACAATGTGACAGATTTAAAAAACCAAGAACATGAAGTTACTGGCATTTATTGCTGTTGCATGCAACTTCAGCTCTGAAAGACAACATTGCACAGTGAACTTGAGATACAGAAAACCAGTGTTATAATAAAAGTTTTGGTAGTTTCTAAGACTATGAACTTCAAGCATACTTCTTATTACTGGAAGTTACAAAAGACTTTACAAATGGGAGAGATGATGCTATATTCCAGCAAGAAAGTTACTAGCATTTTTCTCTCATGAAGGGAAAGAACAATCAATTCTTGATCCCTGAATCCAATAAAATAGAGCAACACCTACATCTAAAATGTCCTTAACCTATTTCATCACATTTATCAGTGGATGCAGCAGTAAATTTAGCTTGAGTAAGTAACTGTGCATGACTTAAATCTTTTGAGGAGTTCTGGCAAAAATACTAATATAATATTTGTCCTAGGGCAGAGTTAATTTTCTTCCTAGAGCTGGTACAGTGCTGTGTTTTGAATTTAGGATGAGAATAATGTCGATAACACACTGATGTTTTTAGTTGTAGCCAAGCCCTCAAGGCCTTTTCAGCTTCTCATCCCCGCCTGCCAAGGAGAATGCAGGGGGCACCCAAGAAGCTGGGGGGGGACACAGGCAGGGCAGCTGACCCCAACTGACCAAAGGGATATTCTGTGCCATGTGATATCATGCTCTGTATATAACTGGGAGGTGGGGAAAGCTCGGAGTCTTGCTTCTTGCTGAGCATTAACTTTGGGTGGCCACAAACTGTGTTGTTCATCACTTGTTCTGTATATTGTTATCATCTTCCTTTTCTGTCCTATTAAACTGTCTTTATCTGAACCCAGAAGTATTACTTTTTTCCTTTTCGGTTCTCTCTCCCATCCCACTGGTAGGGCGGGAGTGAGCAAACAGCTGCATGGTTGTTTAGCTGCCTGCAAGATTAAATCATGACAATATTAAAGAATTAAATTCTTACATGAAGTGGCAGCAAACATGGATTTACTTTACTTCATCCTTTCCCAAAAGGCAGTTATAGCAGGAGGGTGTCATAACTGTTATGATTTTTACTTTTGGTAAACAAGAGAAAGGAACAGAATAGTTTTAAAAAGGGAAGGAATTCATGACTGAAATGTTGGGTTGAGGAGCAGCACACGAAAGGGCTAAGAAAGAACAGGAAGCAGCCGAGAAAGGGAAGATGTTCTACTAGACTGAAGACACACCACACTAACTTGCCAAATATTTTTTCATTAGATACTATTATTCTGAGTTGTGGCAGAAACTGCTTATATTTGAAAGAGGGCTTTTTGTTTTAGCTTAAGACTTATTCACAGAATTGAAATTCCTCATGGAATATCTCTTCAGAGAAATTCTAGAGTCCAGCTGCAGAGTTAGAAGACAAGTGAAAATTTGCTGCATGGCAGCTTTCCAAGAGGAATCTGACACCTCAGAACAACACTTTTATTAAGAGAACATTTTTTTAAAAAAAGCCTATAAGGAAGCTAGGAAGGGCAACAATCTCACACAGTAAAATGTTGAAAGAAAAAAAACTTTAAATTATTTTACAGAGTTATACTAGGATTTGTTTGCACTTTTTGTACAATGCAATTATTCATATATGGGAACCGGCCAATACTACTTTACCTAGGCGAGTTCAACAAGGGTAGCGCAGAGTCACGTAAATCTCCTATAAAATAAAAGTGAAACACAGACACAAATTAAACAAGATAAAGTTATTGCTCAAAAAACCCCACTCAAATAGAAAATACTGTAAGCGGTACTGTGGGAGATGGAGATCCTTATAAATACCCGTTTCACACACGAATCAGAACTGCACAAAAATATTTAGTCACTATCTTCCTTCGGCAGAAAGCTTGCAATTTCTCACAAAGGTAGAGAAAGCTTGAGTCCTGCAACGTAAGCACGCACACACTTATAAATGTATATGCAATGAGTTGTCTTTTTAATGAATATAAGGTTTCGCAAGTATTTTGAAGAATTAGGAACATCAATGTTAGTAGCATTACATATTCCCATTTTATTTTCAAAACTGCTAACTCACTGCAGACAAAACAATACAACATGACATAGTTTTACTGACGTGACCGCAAAATCTCAGTTTCCTAAGCCTGCACAACCAAGTAGCTATACTACTCTCATTTTTATGAAGATATACAGAGCACTCTGGAAGGCAAAAAGCTCTGCTGTAGGTACGAGCACCGCCCTGCAGCCTCGCATCTCAAGGAGAAGGCAGCTACTACCCCACAGTGACACAGCGACTGACCTTTTGCTGAAGGGTAGCTGTTCTTAGCTCCCCTTTGGAAGGGCTGCTGCCACTGGAGCGCTTATAAAAGACTACAGTTACAGACATCGCCGCTGATTAAAACTCGATAAAACCACACAAGAGGAACGGATAAACGCGGGACGGCTGAGCGCCACAGGGTCTGTGAAGCCCTCCCGCCTGGGAGGGCTGCCTGCGCCCCGGCACCAGCCCCGAGAAATATCAGAGCCCGAAGTGCCTGTGGAAGCGCTGCGGGTCACCCCCCTCCGCGCCGCCGCTCCATCCCCACCGCTCGCCCCCGACACCCCCGGGACAGCGCGGCCGCCCTGCGGGCACTCCGGGTCAGCAGCCCCAGGCCGCCAGCCCCTCCGTGGCGCACCGAGCCCCACCAACGCGGCCGTGCCTCTACCCTGACCCNCCGACACCCCCGGGACAGCGCGGCCGCCCTGCGGGCACTCCGGTCAGCAGCTCCAGGCCCCCAGCCCACCCGTGGCGCACCGAGCCCCACCAACGCGGCTGTGCCTCTACCCTGACCCTACCTGCTCTCAAAGAAGGCGACACTCCCCGCGGAGGCGGCCGGCCCCGGAGGACAGAGCCGTCCCGCACCCGGCCGGGGGCACTACCCGCGGCGCAGCCTCCCTCACCGAGCCGCCCTGGCCCGCGCCTACTCCCCGGCCAGGGTGGAAGCATCCCTCGGCTCCTTCACGCCCGCAGCCACCCCGTCCCCCCTCACCTCGTACACCGGGAGCCATGATCCTCACCGGCCCTACCGGCCCCAGCGCCTCTCCGCCCACCTCCCCAAAATGGCGGAACGTTTGAATTTGGCGCTAAGAGCGGCAGGCGGCGTGGCCCCGCCCCCTCGCGAAGCCGGCATACGCGCGGCCATCCCCTCCTCCCCTGCCCCGGCTGCTCTCCTGCCATTGGCTGAAAGCGCCTCGCCCCCGTCACGTGACCAGGAGCGTTGGGGAAGGGAGGCGGTGTAATCAGTTGTGTCCCCTGAAGGCCGCCGTCCTCTCGGGCCCGCTGGGCCCGGAAGTGTGTGGGTGGGGGCGGCAGCGCGGCTCGGTTGCGGGCAGCGGCCATGAGCAGAAGGAACCAGGTCTCCTACGTGCGGCCGGCCGAGCCCGCCTTCCTCAGCCGCTTCAAGCGGCAGGTCGGGTATCGGGAGGGGCCCACGGTGGAAACCAAGGTAACCGGCCTGGCCCTGCGCCCGGGTAGCGCGGCCCTCCCTTCCTGGGGGCTTGTGGCGGAGCCCTGCTTCCCTTCCCACCGCCGCTGCCGGCCCCTCACCGGCGGTGGGAAGGGGCAGCGCCCGCTCCATGGGGCCTCTTCTGTCACTGTACCCTCCCCGCAGGGGCCTAGGATGACGGCGGGGAGAGACCCCGTCACAGGTCGCGGGGAATCGGCACTTCAGGCTTTGCTCCTGTAGGGCAGGGGGTGACACTGGTTACCCGCTTAAAATTAACTGAAATTGTCTTGTAACTTGTTTTTGCTTCTATATTGAAGATTCAAAACAACACCAGAAACATCCCAGTGCTGCTCCCCGTTGCTGTTCGTAATGCTGGCAGCCGTCGCGATGATGGTGTCCTTCGCAGAGCAGCCAGGGCCGGGCTGTTGGTGCCTGGGTGGTCTGTGAGGGCAACAGCGGTGATGTTCCGTGTTTAACTGGCCTTACAAAGCCTGGGCAGGAAAAAAAACAAACAACCAAAACAAAACTGCTTTAAGTGTATAGCAAAAAAAATATATTGGAAAAGGGTTAATGCCGTCTTTGTGTCAGCAGCCGCGAACTGGGGTGTGACGGCCAGGAAGGCAGGGCAGGGGCAGTCGGGTTTGAGCCGGTGTGTTAAAAGGCAGCCTTTTCTCAGGGCATTCTTTTTTTTTTTTTTTTCTTTTTTTCAGTGTTTCCAGTGTGCTTTTGTGTGTGTTTTCTGCCAGCTGTAAGGTTTTACAGGGTGCCTTAAAAAAGAGGCCTGTCGTTATTTGAGATGTGCTGGAATTTGAGATGTGTGCCTTTAGTAAATCCACTATGAACTTCCTGAGGAAGACTGTGTTTTGTCTATCACTTGGTAACTTCAGTAGATCATGGTAATGCTCTCTAGACTTTTAAGATGAAGTTTTCCGTTCCTATGATACTGTCAAACTTCATGTTGTTGCACTGAGGTTTCCATGCCAGCAAGTTTATTCATATTACATTTTATTCCAAATTACTCTGCCTCAGAGCACACAAGTTTGAGAGAGTAGAAACAAAGACAAAGTCTTCCTTGTGTCCGTAATGCTTACAAAGATTTGGTCAGGCAGCTTTAATAAAGCCACCATGGCCTCCCTTTCCCTTTGCGCTGTACTAAGAACATTCAAATTTGGACCCCACGTTTAGGATTTTCCTAGTGTTGCATGGCAGGCAGTGCAGATAACAAACAAAAGGAGTGAATTTCTTACCTTCCGAGTTCCTACTGTCTTGGTCTTTAATTGAAAGAGCCCATACTGATTTTTTTCTAGGGGACGCTATGTCTCAGTGATAGAATTGGAGTGCCATTGGGACAAAGTGTGCTGGGAGGGCCTGGCGCTGACAGCTGTGCCAGGTCTCCTCACTAACCTTACTGCAAAAGCGAAACCACAGAGTACTAGTCCACCCTTAGCTATTGTGATTTAATGTGGTGATCAGAATTGCTTTTGTTTCTCTCCTGCCTAGAGAGAGCAGCTTCCACTTGCAGATGGTGACAGTGAGAACGGAAGTGACAACGAAGATGAGCAGCCTCAAGTGGTAACACTGAAAAAAGGGGACTTGACTGCTGAAGAAGCAATGAAAATTAAACAGCAAATCAAAGAGGCTTTAAAGTCAAATGAATCAGGTGAATTTCAAACTACTAATTTCTTGCTTTGTATAGCCAAAGAGAGAGAACTCATAAAAGGGAGCTTGGTATTTGCTCAGCTTTCTATTGTTTAATACTACCTTTGATTAGTTGTTTTGATTTTTTCAGCTAAATAATTTGAACTTGTGATTCCTAATCTGAAGTCTTTGAGTACATATCCAAGCAGTTTGGCTTTTTACACTGTTGCAGTTCTGTGCTTCTTGATTGTGCATCATCCTACCTCCAAATACCGCCTTAAATCTTTTTTTTTTTCTTTTTTGGGGGTTTGTTGTTTGTTTGGTTGTTTTTTGGGTTGGTATGGTGTGCCATTGTCCTAGTACATAGTCTTTTGACATCCCCTGTGATAATTTTTGAACTCATTAATTAGTTGAGCCAGATTTATTGTGGAATGGATGTCTTAAAGGTAATTGTATGAGTTCATGAAAGAGTGTCTGGGCAGAAGGAGGAAACTCAGGTTAGTGTTTCAATAGATGTTTCACAGGTGCGTAAGCTCAGTAATGTGTTCACTTAACTGACTGGTCCGTGTTATTAATTGCTTAAAATCACACCCAGTATCTGTTGTGACTTGCAAAAATATTAAGCAAAATGAAATAGATTAATGGAAAACAACAGATGATACGACAGTGCCAACAAACAGCAAGGTATAGAAAGAAGGTTTTTGCTACAAAGAATTAGAAAGCTTTATCCAAGTTATTTAACAGGCTTTTCAGGAATGGAAAGTGGAAGTGATGTGGGAGAAGTTGCTGCAGGGAGACAATAAAGATGTGAAACAGTTAAATACAGTTGTTGTTAGAACTTCTGTCAGTATTCATCAGACAGATATGGTTGACATAAATGCTTTGAGAGTCCAAAACCTTCCATTGTCACACAGAGTGTCATGAAATGTAGCTTTATTTTTACTTTTTGCTGACAGAAGACTTGACAGATTAAAGGTGGAAATGTCTTGATAATTAAGAACGTGGAACTGAAACTTCACAGGTATAAAATAGAAAGGTCATTCATAGAAGCTGTGAAACTTTTCCTCTCAGCCATTGTGGCTATTTACAAAGGCTGTAAATTGAGTTTAGAGCAGATTAAGAGGCTAGCACCTGACTACCAATATGCCATGCTTGGCTTGTCTTTCTCTGCCGTTTGGATTGCAAAATTCGGGTTTGTGCTGTGCCTATGTAGAAATATCTGTTAAAATTTAAATGGTAGTAATGATATAAATGTAGAAGTCAAATACCAGTAGTGGGAGAAAATGTATTGAGAATCTTACATTTTTGAAAAGCAGGTTGATGAAAATTTCTAATTTTTATAATGTAGATTAACTTGAAACTAAATAAAACTATGTCTGGCTTGTTTCTGCAGGTAGATGTATTTGTGTTAGGTGTAACCAGGTAGTGGACTGAGAGCTGTGTTGGACTCCTCTGAGAAAGTGTGTTCAGCTTCTCGCTTACTTCCTTGTCTCTTGTTACTGAAGTGTAAGCTTGTGCTTGGTGTTGCGGTTTATAAAGTTGTCACATGATTTCTTTCCAAAACTGGGATCACCCTCTTGGTACTGGAAGAAATTTCAACCTATTGGAAAGAAATGGCATGGTTCTTTCTGAGCATTGGTTTCCTTTTCACATAAGCAACTTGAATTTTGATTGATCACGGTAGGAGGAAAAATGATTCTGTAAGGCTGGGCATAAAGAAGTAGTTGTCTGTGAGAATCTATTGAGGTGGAGTCCATGCTGTGAAAAAAGTCCAAAAGAATTACCAAGCTGAATACATACTATGAAATGGAAGTGTATTTGAATGGAGCAACTGAACTTCTTTGGTGGAAAAAGACATTCCTAAGACACAATTGCATGTAGCGAGGATAGTAGTATTGAGTCCCTGTAGGACTTTGACACCTCTGCTTATTGCCCCTTCAGCCCTCGAGTAATAACTTGCATTTGTAGGAAAAAAAATCACAGTAGTAGGTAGCAGGAGTGTTGAATCACTATGCTCTGGGGACTGCTGCCCTCTCTTCTACATTATTGTGTTACTATTTCTTCATCTGCCTTTGCTGTTAACGTGAGGTCTTGGCCTCCTTTTCTTTTTTCCTGTTTTTTTTTCTTCTTTTTTTTTGGTTTATGGGAATAAACAGGGTAAGTGCTACTATGTTTCTCTGCAATGGAGAGGACCCGGTGTGAAATTTTCAGTGAAGGTGTGAGTGACTGCTACGGCTTGCTGAAGGCTTCTTTGAGTCTTTGTCCATCTTTGCACCATCAGTCTGACCTCTACATTTACATTCTCATTTCTAGTCAGAGGCAGGTATTTAGACAGCTGGTTACTTCCAGTTTAATAAAGAGAGTTTTGAGTAAATATTTATTTATATATTTTTCTTTTTTTATAGTTGTCAGTTCTGAAAATGAGAAGCATAAAGAAAGTTTGATGCTGCATGATTTGATTACACTTCTTGTTGCTTTGATTTTTATCCCAGAGTTGAAAGTGAAATTAATTTAGAGGGTATTAGACCATCATATATAGCCCCAAAGCAGATCATTAGTGAAATTGCCTGAAGCTAAAAAGGTAGCAGGGAAGTAAATTTCCCAGCTCATAATCTTCCTTTCTACTATGTTGACATCAATGACTTTGGAAGATCCTAAGTAATGTGCTGCTAACTATCTGTTGTGAATAGAAACTGTTTCTTCAAACATGGAAGGTAATCAGTTTTGAGGTTCTGCCTTCTCCTTTTTTGCATGTGTAGCGGTTGTCTTCATTTGAAGGTCCTTGTGTTCAGGCTTTGCTTTGGGATAATTACTCTAGGATTTCCCATATCTCATTTCTATCCTTTCTCCTTCATTTTCTTCTATAACAAGTTTGACACAGCCACACTTTTTTATTTATTTCAGGCACCTGCAGTTCCTATGACTTGCATTTTTTTTTTTACAGACGAGTAACACTTTTTCATTAATTTGGCAAGAACAGGTGATTAACGTCCTAGCTGCACTTAGTTGCCTTCTAAGGCAGAATAAAATTTAGTGAAGCTTGTACATTGACTTTTGCAAGTGGGAACTTTTTTATTTAGGACTGAACCTTTCCTATATGAGAAGATGCCCTTCTATGTTGAAACATTTTTATCCATGGAGGACTGACTTACAGGCTCTTAAAAAAAAAAAAAAGTAATTTGTTTATCAGCTGTTATTTTGCTTAATATGGCTACGCAGCAGTTTATAAATTGTTACTCTTGGTTCAGAGACAAATGATCTTATGAGAAATTAAATTTGCACAAAAGGAAAGATGGCAAATACTTTATCCCAGCATTCATGATAGTCCATGAAATTGATTTTTCTACTGCTTTTCTAGTTCATCTGGCCTCTGGGACACTGATACATGCAGACGACCAAATTTGGCAGAAGGCGGCCTTACTTGTTCAAAGTCTTTTAAGTCGCCTTGTCTCATTCTGTATGCTGGGGTTGGGGAAGGTCAGGAGAGGGGAGAGAATAGGGTCAGTGCCGTCTTGGGTAACAGAGCTCTTTCCTTAGCTTAAGCAGCTGTTGTATCAGATACATATTGCAGAGTTCATGCTGTTCATCGTCATGTGAGCAGCAGGAATCTAAATCAAAGCTAATTTTCCAGTATCTAAGTAACAAAAACTTTCCCAAGTATCCTCATAAATGAGTGAGACTGAATATCTGAGGGAGACTGGCCTCTTTATCTTCATGATACCAGTGTGTGGAATCCCTGTAGTAAATGCTTCCAAAGGCATGCATAGAGATGGGTGGCCAGAAAACACTAGAAACATCTGATCTGAACTTCTAACCTTAGAAACCATGAAGAAATTTGCCAGGTTATTATATTTTTTTCCAACTTTTATCATTGAATAGATGATATATCTTGCTCCTGGTGTTGTTTCTGCCAGTTTAGTGGCATTTGTGTTTCCTGTTGTTGTCACATTGATCCACATGGAGAGAAACTGCTGAAAAATGGCGCTGCTAACTACACAAATGACCACTAAATAAAAGATACTGTAGACAGGAGACCACTGTTTCTTTTTCAGACCCTCAATTCTACTTCTCTTGTAATATATAACTTGCAGTTAAAAGAGAAGAAAAAGATTTCTGAATGTGTGGCTTCTTAAATTGATGTCACTAGTGAAGTGAGTTTTCACCTCAAGGTCTGATTGTGCCCCTCTTAGACGACCAGTGTAAAGGTTTGTGACCCAGGTAAAACCAGCAATGAATAAGAACAGTCAGAATTTCAACTGCTAGGGTAGTTTTTTGACTCTGTTTTCAGAATTGGGTTTTATTATTTCTCCTGTAATGCTTCTATATTGGTTGTATTTTACTTTGTGTGTTTCAGTGCGTTTATCAGGAATCCTGCTTTCCAAAGTTTGTAATACTGATAGAGTCTTCTATCAGGACTCTGTTTTAAAAACTACCAACACGGAGATTGTTTCTTCAACCTCTTCTTTGCGTTGCTTAATCAAAGTCAATTTTCGGAGGTCATTGATAAACACAAAAAAGACAGCTGACACGTAAGAGTCTGATAACATTAGAAAGGTGAAGCTTTTATGAGCTGGAAAAGACAATCTTCATGAATCAACACAAATTTCTTTAGCTGCTACATTGAATTCTTTCAAAACAGCATGGTCGGTCTGTTCTCCCTCTTCCCGCAAGTTGCTTAGGGGAGGCTAGGCCTGCTGCGTTTCTTCCTCTGCTTCGTCCTTCGCCAAGCACTGCCAGCGCATCACAGCGCTCTGAAGCTGGCCCGGGCTTCCTGCCGGAAGGACCCTCCTTGAGCATGTAATGAAATTTTGACAGTGTTTAACCATGCCAGGAGCTAAAATCTTTTCCTTTGATGCAGAATCATCCGCAAGCAGTATTGAGGCACTGGAGGTCAGAGCTCAGCTAGTTGCCATTTTGGTGGAGTTTTTGAGCTTTGCTGTGTTTCTGCACTTTGCTTATTAGGAGTTTAAATTCATATTGCAAAGATACCTATCAGTTTCTCCATCTGGTAGACAAGATGAAATCATTTTGTGCAGTGCATAGCATGGGTAGCGGAAGACTTGGGCAGAAAATTTGAATTTTTTACTTCAGTTTTTACATGGAGTATGAGTACATAGTTGTTCATCTGATTTATTTTGTGGGGTTTGGTTTTTCAGTTTCCCATTCTAAGAAAAAGTGTCCAGTGAGATTTTTTTTGACGCTCTTCATGCTTATGCAGTAGCTTGTTACTTTGAAGTCCTATTTCCACAGCTCTACTGGTACTGTGTACAGTCTGTGTGCTGGCTGGCTCAAGTATGTAGACAGTGAAAGTTTTCTTATAGATGCTTTTTTGGGCAGAATTTGGCTCATATCATGTGCTTTGGATTTTAAGTTAGAAGATCTGGGTTTCCAAATAAACAGCAGAGTTAACCAGCAATTAGTAAGGGGAATTATTTTATATTTAATTTCAGAGCCCCAAAGTGGAGGCAGTTATGTGGAAAAATATTTTGAACTTTCAATCCAACTTGTGAGAAAAATGGTACATAGTACGTTTTGGTTGGTTGGGTGTGATACGTTTACAGAAGTAGTTATTTTTCTCTGGCAGAATTTAGCATAGGTGCTTCTTAAACTGCTGTATCCCATGTACAGCATCTAAACACCTAAGCTTTCCTTGCAGAATTCACAATGGATCCATTGACAAATACACTTATCATATCTGCAGTTTATTATAATTCCTTGTAACTGTGATGCTTCTCTAATGCACCAGTACTGAAGTGTTTTCCCAAAAGCTTGTTAGTTATTTTCTGCATAGTAGTATTCACTCATAAACTACTGCAGAAGTGTGCATTCTGTAGAAGTCATTGACAGAATTGGTTTTTTAAGCTAGGTTTCTTCTTAAAAAGGGTCTGTGAAACTTAACGAATTGTAAGTGAAGTTTCCTGATGAGGTTGATGGTCTTAACTTGTACCACACCACGATTAAGATACCAGATGTAACAGTGGTGGTGTTTGGAGTATGCACCGAAGAGTGTTTCAACCGGTGCTGAAATCACAGAATCACAGATGTTAGTCTTCTGCCATAATGCTTACGAACTGAGGAAAGAATTCATGCTAAAGACAAGATATTTATTGATTATAATTAAATGGGACATAATCTTGTCAAACACATGCATATTGTTAGGAAATTTCTGTTGAATAATGAATTTCATGAAAGTAATTTAGGAAAAATATCTTATACAGAACTTATAAAAATTACAGACTACTGCAGCATGCGCCCTTGTGTCTGATTCATGACTTTACAATTACATTTTTTTTCTCCAGAAATATTGCCTTGGTGCTGTTACTTGTGCAGTTGCTTGCCTCCTCGGCCTGATAATCCTGGAAGGGACTTACCTTGTTTTTAAAATTGTTATTTGCTCTATTACATGCAGAGGGGCAGAGTTAGTCAGTTGGAATAGTTTGATGATTTTGCAGATACAAAGAAACCCCTAAAACTTTCGTCCTATATGATAATAAAAGGCAGTTTTATGACCAAGTAATCTTTTTAGCTGTCTCAGCAGGACAGGGTCTGTTAGAAAAAGAGAAGGAAAAAAAAAAAGCTTTGTCTTGTCAGTGTGCCGTTTTGTTCTTTAAAGAGAGCATAATTCTGAAATAAGTGCATTTGTTGTCATGGATTTTGTGAATAGTGAAGTGGAATTAGAGGATCACTATAAAGTTGTCCTCTCCACTTTGGTGAGTGGATGCAGCTGTATTGTGTGGGAAAAGCTCTACTGCTTAGCCTCTTCTAAGTTAAGGCTCTGGTTAGTGAGAACCCATTTCTAGTAAGAGCTGCAGAAGTATCTTCAAGGGTTGGTTGCCATGGAGCAGGTGTGTGTGCCTGAAGGACATTCATCACTACAGATTTTGTGGCCAAAAAATACATTTTTATGATTGTTATATTCTAGCCGAGGTCTCACTGATCTTGGTTCTGGGAGAAAAAGAAAAGATAATAGTGAAGTTCTGTATGTGTGTGTGAACATGTGCAGATGAGTTCTGATTTTACTGTCTTTGTTACAGATGGTGAACCAGAACCTGCTGACGGAAAAATTATGTTCAGGAAACCAGCCAAACGTTCATCAGAGAAGTGTTTGGACTTCAATGTAAGTTCAAGTAAGAAGATGAAA
Organism: Psophia crepitans; assembly: GCA_013399095.1. Lineage (NCBI taxonomy): Eukaryota > Metazoa > Chordata > Aves > Gruiformes > Psophiidae > Psophia > Psophia crepitans. The sequence continues at coordinate 100,937 of VWZZ01000518.1, forward strand.
GAGGCAAAGAAAACTAAGAGAGAAGCAACTACTCCTCAGAGTACAGCTAAGCAAATAAAAAATAGCAGCCTTCTCTCATTTGATGATGAGGAAAATGATGATTAGGAGTTGTATTTTTTTTGTATTTTACTTACCCTTCAAAGGCTCTGATTAAGATTGGGTGTTTTCCTAGAAATTGAAGCATGGTGTCTGAGTCTTCTCTTACTTTGTTATAGTCCAACTAGAGAAGCACAGTATAAAACTAGCAAGAGCTAAGTCTTTGCAGTTCAGATGGAACTGTATGAACAGTATGTCATGTCTTTATTTTAAAAGAGAATTTAACCATGTATGTAAAAGCTATTTGAGGTCACAAATGAGTAGCAAAATACACCAGTACATATCCAGCTTCTATAAGTTTTCACTGAATAAATTTTAAAATATCCTCCATTATTAAAAATGGATTTTGTTTCTATTTACTGGCCTTGGTTGAGAGTTTTGTGGTTTTTACCTGTTATTGTTGACTTGACATGCAAAAGAGAGACACTTCATTTCTGTGGAAGAGAGACTGAAGTTTTCTGTCTCACAGCTTAACGAAAGTTTGCCGTAACTTTTGCATGTGTGATTTGGCAGATGAGCTCTTTGCAGAGCCCTTGCAGTAAGCGAGCCTGCAGGTGCTGAAGTCATGTAGTCTTAACCCTATCTTTGGTAAATGCAGTCTAAGAAGCATCCAATTAATTTGCATTGGTTGTTCTAGCAAGATATAAAAGTTTTAATGGTAGTTTATGGTATCAACTAAAGCAAAAGAAAGACGCCTAAACCCTTGGAGATTGTGCACTTGGGTCGTCAGACCGATGGTTTGGTGGTGGGGTTTTTTGAAGTGTATTTGTTCCAGTTGGCTACGTATGTGTTCATAATTATTTTGGATCTCAAACAGCTTATTTTAAAAAATGTATTTCATCTTTAAGGTGTGGAAAAGCATTATTTTGGTCTTCCTCAAGTGGAAAATGGTAAACAGGAAATTTAATTCAAGAAATGTTATAGCTGTGATGCAAAGTCTTAAAATGTTTCAGTTGTCCATGTACAGTACACTGAAAGTGACCATCTCTGTACCACTTATGTAACAGGATGTCCTAAAACTCAAAATAACACCAAGAGCTGATGGAATTGAGGAGAACAGGGTGGTGGAAATGGGACTAGTGACTTTGAAATTATTTGGAAGTATGTTGTGTTCTGGAACCATATTTAAGCAAGACCTGAGACTGCTGCAGAATTACAGGGTACAAGACCACGAAACCAGTTCTGCTGCTGCGTGACAGGACGTTCAAAATTATTTGGGCTGTAAAGCTTCATTGAGGAGCAAATTTGAAGTTGCTGTGTGAAACAGCTTGTTTTGGTTTGTTAATCTGGTACTAAACAATAAATTATGTTTTCTATAAGTGGTCCAAAGATATGTTAATGAAAATTTCAGTGCATATAATGGGATTTTTCGTCACCCAATAATGAAGCCTCTTACGACTGCTACCTACCTTCGTACGTACCAGCTCCCTGCAGCATAAGATCAGATGCAAGTCTGCGTACTATTTCATGCGAATTGTGTGAGTGCATGTTACCCTGATTTTGAAAACGAACAGATCTGTTATCCTTTCAGAAAATTAAAACCAGACCTATAAATGGGTATTAAATTCTTCTTGTAGCACTGGTCTGATACTAGGAGTGCCAGAGAGGTGCAGTGTGACAACCTGATTATTCCCATGAGGACACGTTACATTGGTAAATACATAATTTTTCTCTATTCTGCATATATAAAAAAGAAAAAAACACAGCAGGAAGAAATACAGAATCAAAGGTTCCCAGGGATTAATCTTTCCATTTATTTTGTATACTTAAAACTTGTTTGAATCTATTAAAAAGGTATATATACACACACCCATGAGAAATCTTGTTGCATTGCAGTGTACCAAAGGAATATTTGGGCATATTTCAACAACTGACTAAATGGTCTGACTTGCTGAGACTCATCTGAAAGAATGAATTAACCATTGACTACTTAAACTTTTCTGATTCTGTTCATCAGCACAAAAATATACTTGCTTACATTTTTCTTGCACAGCCTGAAGCTCTTCACTTTAGCTGTGAGGCGGCTTAGGAGACATGGCTATCCAGAGATAAATTCTTGCCAAGGATCAGAGGGAATTTGAATTTACCTTAAAATTAGAGAGAGCCTCCCAAATATGCAGCTGATTTGGCATTTTTAAAATAAGATTGAGGTCTTGTTTGAATCTGGTTAGTAATTGCATTTAAACAAAAATTACTGTTTCTAGTGAAAGACTTGTGAGATTGAAGTCCAGTAAAAAGAGGGTTACCTTAAGATACTGGGTGCAGTATTTTTGCTTAATCATGCTTCTTGCCCTACAACTTCGTGACAGATGTCTGAAATGCAAATAAATTAATTGGGTTTACTTGGAAATAATACAATGAAAGGCGTGTTGTTCTTCAGGCAATGCAGCAGGGGAAAGAAAGGTGGATACGGAAACCCAGTTTCTTTCCTTTATTCTGTCTGTGATTTATAGTGCTCTGACCAGGAGAAGACTTTTGTATTCATTGTATTTCACTCCCAGTTCACCTAACAATAGTTAATTGGATATATTTATTAAGAGGTGTGAGTGATGTGCAAAAGCATTTTAGTCAAGTAGTTGTGTCAAAAATTCAGTGTGCTTAATGTGACACACCAGGAAAATTACACACGCCATCAACTCCCCATGAAGCCTGTGACTAAAGAGAACAATTACTTGTTCATTTAGTAAAGAAATGTGAAACTGTCTTAAGCAATCACCTGCCTTAAGCAATGGGTCATGGAAAAATAATAATTGCAAGTACTTTCTAATAAAGCGGAAGCCAAAGTGAGTACATGGAACATGGGGCTAGGATTGGAATGGACAATTTTCCTGGCTTTTTTTTTTTTCCCTCCCTCTCTCTTCCCTATCCCTGTCCCCCATCCTTTGCCCCTCCATAGTGGGGAATGTATATGTTTGGGGTTTTTTCTTGTGGAGCTTGCTCAGCTAAGTGTGAGAAAAGCGCTGTGGAGGAGCAAGGTGAAAGTAGCTGTGGCTTGTTACCTAATATAGGAATCTTGTACAGTTTTTGTTAATAAAATCTTTGAAATTTTCCAGTTCATTAAGACTCAAAAACATTCATTGATGATGGTGGTGGTAGTTCTCGCTCTTCTTAGCTGAGCAGTAAGCTGGAACAACCCTGGTAAACTGTACTGGCATTGCAGCAATGAATGCTTATAGTGATGTCATCAGGAAAGGTGAGATGCTCTGTCACCTTTTCTTCTTTTGAAGAAACAGGATCTTTCCCTAAATGATAGGAAGCAAGGTGAATCATCAAGAATACTGCGTTATTGAGACAGAAATTGCAAAGACATGGGACAGACTGAGTAACAAAATGCTGGTGGTCCAGGAGTTCCTGTCCTTGGTTATATTTCTAGCCTGTTTGATATGGTTAATTTTTCTCAAAACAAATTTGTTGGACTGCCAATGGTCATTTAATTGACCTAAGCAGGAAGGGATGAGTCAGGATTCTATTCTGATAGTTTTTGTGTCTGGCACTTTTCCAGGAAATATCATCTAGAGGATCAAAGCCTGTGTTTTGCAGACACCGAACACAAGAAGTCTGCATTTAGCTGTTCTAATTACACATTTTTTTAAGTTTCATCACAGGACTTAATGTCTTTTTTTACAGTGCTTCAGTATATAATCCTGTTAGGAAGCTGCAGCTTTACAGTGAAGCAGGAAGTAGCAATGTCATCGTTTCAGCTGATTGTTTCCCTTGCGCTGTAGTGTATTAACTAAGCAATGCTTCACTTGGCTGTGTAGGGCCAATTGCATTCTCAAGGACATCAGGCGTGCCTGAAGATGAGTCATTACTTTTGGTACAGCACAAGAGGTATGAGATGCAGTCTCAGCAAGTGTTTGTCCACTGAAGTTGGTTAATAACCCGTAGCCCTCTCCCATGGCACGATGCCATAAATCAATCCGTTGTGCATTCAGCAAACAGAAAGGCTGGTGTATCAGCTGCCTCTTCGGTGTCATCCCTTTAGTCCCATTCCTAGGGTGAGGTGTTAATCTGCAAAGAGATTTTTCATGTCGCGTAGACCTCCCCTTCTGCCCCACTTCCTCGGGAGCATTCCAGAGGCAGCAGTCACAAGGGTAGCCATTAAAACCAAGGGAGGAACACCACAGGGTTTTTCTACGTGAGTGACTGCAACCTCCTGTAGACTTCCTCAAGATTTTGAGAACCTATAAAATCTCAGAGCCAGTCTCTGGAAGTAACTTCCTCCTGGGGGAAATGAATGGGGCCAGTTGGGAAAATTACACAAGATTGAATTCTGCAGTGTTTACCCCACGATCACTTCTTATTTTTTTGTTGTAGGTAATGCAACAGCTGACGAAAAGAGTTTTTCCTCTATCAGGAGATGTAAAGTGGCTTTGGTGCCATTCCAATCCATATGGCAAAGGATTCCTTTTCCTCGACTCCCGTGGCAGTCCTCAGTGCGATGCCTGATTAGTTCAGGCCATGGGCAAGAGGGAGCTACTTTGTAATAGGCAGAAGTTATTAGAGGAAGGTGTTTTCAAGCCTCTGTGGGGTAACGGTGATCACTGCACACTTTTAGTTTTGATATCATGAAAGAATTGTTCCCTTAGGGACAACATAGTAACAACGAACTTTAAAAGGGCAGATTATAAAACTATGAGGAAAACGGTTAACAGCAGGCTGAAGGGCAAAAAGAAGTACTTAAAAACCATAGAGATCTGCCTGGAGGCTATTTAAGAACATTGTATTAGAGGCACAGATGGTTTGTATACCTCTGAGCAAAAACACAGCGTATGAGGAAGAATGAAACTCACAGGGTTACGTGGGAGAAAAGCATGAGCTTTTGGTTGAAAACGCATCCCTTAAAGATGACGACTGTCTGAATGACAGACTAGGAAATGACATCGGGAGAGTAGAAAGAGCTGGAAAACATCAGTGTTAGGAAAAAAAGACTATAGCAGCTGCTGAGTTTGGATCCCCAGGATGAAACACTGAGAAGAGTGATTCTAATAGTGATGTCCTGAGCCCTTTGCCTTTGAAAGCTGGGCTGCTCCAGATGAGACTTCATAAAAACAAGGATGCTCTTAATCTGATTTAGCTAGCACAACCCAAAATCTCAATAAAGCCAGAGCAGTCTGCAGTTTTAATATGTGACTAGGTCAAATTTAAGAATACAGGAGCTCATTCAAACATAGTTTCTGTGTACTAAGACTTCAATTTCACCTCATGTTAGCTTCAGTGCCAAAAACTATGGTTTTAATCTTTGCCAAAGAAGGTAGAGATAAAAAAAAATGAAACACTTCTAAAACTGCTAATTTTAGTAAAAGTAAAAAAGCCTACATTTGTTCTGGTACAGCTTTAAGCTGTGAGGGAGACTGTCTGATATGGCTGTAGTGAGGTTTGCAGAGCTTTTTTGCTCTGCAATTGGGCAGGTACAGCATTTTGTTGTCACGTATCTGAGAACAAGAACACGGTGATTATAAATTGGAAGGGCAGCGTCTCAAATCTGATGATGTGTGCAAAAAAAGTCTCCTCGTGAAATCAATGAAAGTTATTTTCTGGTTTAAAACTAAGGGGAAGGTTGGAACAACTATTTTGGCAATAAAAACTCGATGCGCACGGTCTCAGTGGGACTAGAGCCCTGGCATCTCGGCTGTTTTATTCTGCCCTGTTAAATTGAAACAAACAATTCAGCTACCCGAGTCTCCTCTTTTCTCCCCTGACATGCCAACTATCTCGAGAGAAGAGATGAAGCATTGTTCTGATCAGTGCCGCAGCAGCAGTAGGTTTATAATTTAAGGGCTGCATAAAATTTATGGAGCACTGAGAAGAGCTTAAATCAATTTTATGATTTTCATAAATTATTGCAGGCAGGCAGACCATGTTTGTGCAGAAAAGCCGGTGATGTTTGAGCTGTTCATCCAATGGGAAACAACATTCAAAACAGGGATTTTCAAAGGCACCTGTGGGAATTACGCATTTGAGCTTGGTGGGAGCTAGAAGACTTGTTTCTTTGAGCTACTTAGTATGCCACTTAATTTTTAATCATGCCAAATTGTTTCAAATACTTGGTAAAAATCAAAATTGGAAGAAGGTCAAATTCAGAGCAATTTTAAAATTGCATCTAAATGTTTAATGTGCTGATAAGCAGTGTGTGTGTAACTTGTAATTCTATTTCAGGCAAAAAACCATTCTGGCACGTGAAGAGTTAACCCTTTTCTTACCACAGTGTCTTCTTGGGTTGTTGTTTAGGCCCCATTACTGTGAGGAACCTTGTTCTCTCTCTGCTTGAGGCTGTACCTGCAAATCACTCCAGCTGCTACAGAGAAGAATCTGCCTGTAGAGCAAAAAGAGAAACGATACCTGGTTCCTCATAGCACATTTCAAGATTGTTTAAGAAGACAAATGTAATTCCATACATTACAGGTACGAATAGGGCTTGAACTTTCCTTCTGGACAACTAACCAAGGTGGAGCTGGTAAGATACAGTTCCCATTTAATCCTAATTTGAGTATTATTGGTGACTGAAAGAGCCCTCCCCTCGCTGGGCATTATGCTCATCAAGATACGGATTGGTTGGAGACCTTTCATCATATCAGGATACCTCTGAGCTATAATATTCAGTGCTTAATTGTCTGTATTTTAAATTTCTCCAGCTGCTCTGAAAAGAGATCATTGTGTTTCAGGTTATTGCAGGCTGAACGTGCTCAACATGGTATTAATGGGAAGAACTGTTGCTGAATTCCTCTGTGCTGGATGGGCAGCTTGGGCAATTTCTTTTTTGATGCTACTCCATTCCTCTCAGTGAAATAATACTGATAGATACATGAGCTCCTTACTAAACCTGAACCAGGTAGTCTGAGATGAATAGGTTCAAATTCAAGGAAGTTAAGCGTTGGACACTACAGGATCTCACCACTGAATTCCTGTAGACTACAACATACCTAAATGATGGGAGCGACTGAGCGAGTGGTCGTTCTGCAGGAAAAGATCTGTGACTGCTGTCAATTAACAACTGAACACAGGCCACAGTGTGAGGAAAAGCTAATGCAATTTCAGCTTGATAAATAATGTGTTGTGGAGAAGAAATGTTAAGTGATTTAACATTTCTTGTTCCCTTCTTCAGAATTTAGCTGGAGTAATGTGTCTACTTTTGTGCGCTATACTTCAAAAAAGAAAAATGTAGACCAATTGGAAAGTCCAGCAGAAAGTAGTGCTATTGATCAGAAGTCTAGAAAACATGACCTATGAGGATGGATTGAAAGAAGTGGGTCTATTCATCTAGAGAAAGGAGATGCAGGGGAGGAGGGAATAAGAATGTGATACGAGTCTTCAGATATGTAAAGCGTGCTGCAAAGAGGAAAGTAATAAATTGTTCTCGTGTTTCCACTGGGAATACAAAAAGAACTAATGGATTTAAATTGCAGGAAAGGAGATTTAAGGAAGACATTAGGACAGGCTTTCTAGCTGTAACAGTAGTGAAGTGCTGAAACAGATTGCCTGGGGAGGTTGTGGGATCTTCATTGCCAGACGTTTTTAAGAACAGGTTAGACAAACATCTGTCAGGAATGATTTGGGTATAATTGATCCTGCCTTAGGGCAGAGGGCTGGACTAGATGACCTCGCAAGGTCCCTTCCAGCCCTATTTTCTATGATTCTCTCATTAGGAAGGCTGATGTGATATTCCTAGGACCTCATCATTCCCTTTAAAAGCAAAAAACATGCTATGGCAATGCCAAGAGTCAGATTTAAACTGACAATATCTGGGAAAATGCAAAGCTTAAGGTCGATATCCCACCCTTAGTTATTAACACTTGAATGCATGTAACACAGCTGGACTCTTTCAAAGCCTAAATACTTGGAGGCTACATAACCGCAGCCTTTATGACCAGACCGTGATCTTTTTAACAGCATGAGAGTCTATTTCTTCTAACGTGTATTAATCTCACTATTGCAACTTCCATTTCGTCATTTGAGTGAGCAGCAGGCATTGGTCTTCAGCACCTAACATATTCCAGGTGGGGTCACTCTCATTTCACATGTCACTGCACATTTGGCCACATGCTACACTTCCACTCGCTCACTCCAAAGCTCCTTCTTCCACTCCAACTTGTCATTACGCTAGCGCTCAGCTTCATTACGTGGCCGTGTTTAAACCACTAATACGGCTGTTAATGCACTTGGTACCCTTCTCTCCAGTCTCAGACGCTGGGTATTCCTCCTGCTGCTTTCTGCTCGCATGTTCTTTTATTCCTGTTGATAAATTTCATTTTCATCTGTCTTTTGCTGCTTTCCCTTCAAGCTGTTCTTGCGTTACAAACTGCGGTTCAGCAGTTTAGCAATTGGATTGCATCCAAGTATTACCAAATGCCACATCTTTTAATATCAAGCAGAGCAGCTTGAATTTTCTTCCTCAGAGTGCTGTAAAAGACACACTGGCGTGTTTTCTGTGCAAATGCCAAAAAAAAGAAAAAAAGAAAAAAAAGTTTAACAAAAGGTGGGGGGTGTGAAGCAAGCTGAAATGTCTGCATTCCCAGAATTTCGTATTTTCCCTGATTTCGGGTTTTAGTTCACGACCCAGCTGCTGATTTATGTAACTCTGGAACTCTGCCAGTTTCAAGCAGCCAAGAATTTGGCACCATCACTTTTGTGACTGGCAGTACCTTAGTGTTCAGCGATGTGACCCCATATGTTTTTTCTCCCCAAAGGCCATGCCTGGCCATTGATGATCACACTATTGCCAAGCCCTCAAGTTCTAAACAATCCTATGTCAAGGACGAAGGATGTATGTATTAATTATGTATTTGATTTGAGTTTGAGTTTAGCCCTCCTGCTTTCATGGATTTGGAGCTTTTCTCTACAGCTACGTAGATAATAGAAGCTAAAGTAAAAATAAAACCAAAACTAAAACAAAACTGGGCTTTTCACATAATCACAGAATGTTTCCAGAAGCTGAGACTTGAAAAAATTCAACATATACCATGAAAGCTGGTAACATTATGATTAGATATTTGTCCATTAAATTGTTTTACTGCATCCAGCAGAGACAAGGATGCTATCAGTCGTTTTTCATAATGATCAAATGCTCATCAGGGTGCGGTAAGACACCCTTTGCTCTACGTATCTCTGATATTTCCTTGTTACAGACTGACCGTATTCACTGACGCTGTGGGTATTGCATGAGATTTGCTGTGGAGGAGGGCTTCCCATGATTGCTGTGGGCTTTGGACCAGAGTCAAGGGTAGCTTTTGCCATGGTTGCTCACCTGTTTCGCTCAGGACTTGCCCTTCACAGGTTTTGGAGATAGATGGGCAAACAACAGAGACATCCTGACATCCAGATCATGGCTACCTTCCTTGCCTTTGTTGTGCATTCTTTGTGTGTATTCCCCAGCTTCTGCCATGGCTGTGTATGTGGGGGATAAAGTGCACCTCCAGCTTGGTGCTCAGGACCTCACGTGCCCCCTAAGTTTCAACTTAAGATGCATTGGCTCAGCATAGGCCTTTGAGGATGGATTTCTCCTGCATCATTTGTTTCTACTTCGTGCTTTGCATTGCTCAAAGCATTCATTTTCTCTCCCTTGTGGGTGCAGTCCGTGGCAAGGGATCACTTGACCTTGAAATGCAGTTTCATTCGTTTCACCCACTGGTTAGCGCTGACATGGAGAGGAAGGTAAGCCTTGTTATTCGAACAGTGCAATGGGGGTCATTTCCTGCTCCTGTCACACCTTTCCTCAGTAATACTGGTTCTTCACGTTGTTTTCCCATATATGCAGTTCACCATATACCATAGCGTGAGGAGAATAATACTTTTTTCCTACTGCTTTTGTGTCTAACTTGCCTATTAACATATGCTGACAATTTTTTTTGATTGCAAGTGCTCAATGCATTTTTTTTCCCCTTGTACCTCTTGGGCTGTTTGCTCTTTAGTTCTTCCTCCCCCCTACAGCCCCAGCCCTGAGGCTAGCACGTCACCCCACAGATCTTCCTGGCAGGGAGGGAAGGAACTTGTTCACTGCACCTCTGGAGCAGAACTGGAGCGAGCATTTGCCATGCAAGCCTTTCTCAAATTCAGTGAGGTAAGGTGTTTGCACCCTGTTGCACCTCTGCAAGCCTCCTGCGTTGTCCTCTTTGCCCCTCAACTTTGAGTTGGCCCAGGCAGAGACCAAAAGTGCCCATGAATGGCACTCCACCATTCCCCCAGCGCTTCTGCACCTCTAAGGAGTTCAGAGAGTCCACAGTGGCTGCAACACCAGCTGGATTTGGGGTTTGAATGAGTTAGAGACTTTTAATGTGTGGATGCTAGCTTTTTTAAGGCACCTTCCCATGCTTGAGAGCCTGTGTAGGCTCTAATAAATAAATGCTTTTATCTGTCGGCTTTAGTGCAGTCGTTCAATACCACACATGGAAATACATCCCCATGGATCTCATTGAGCTGTGCAGTTTAGAAAGCCAGCTCCTGGGTGATAGTTCGAAGGGACAACACTCCTGTATTACGAGTGTACACAGCTCCTACCCCAGAGGAGCCCTAATCTGTGCTACAGACTCCAGGATGCTACTTTGGTACCAAAAATAATAGTAATTTTTAAATGAATCAGGGAGATTTTAAAATCAATTTTCTTCAGCAAACAGCAATTATTGAAATGGTTGCAGTTACCACTGAGGACTGAGCGTATAAAACGCTTCAAGATACAGAATTGGATTCTATAAACATATAATTCTTTTATCAATAATTCTTATAAGCAGGCTTCTTTCTACACTCTCCCTTTTGCCAAAACTCTCCTCTCTATTATATATTGAGCTCATTTCCCTGCTGGATAGGTGTGGATTTGTTGGTATACAAATTAATTTTGCTATTGACTAGAACGAACATTTGGAGGACAAGAATGCCATTGCTATTCATACCTAAAAGTAATCAATACAGGTACAGAGGAATAAATATTTTCTAACTCAGTAAGCATCCTCTCCAGCCTTATTTCCTTCTTCTAAAACCCACAGGACCGTATCCTGGCTGCCGTACACGTGAACAGAGCGGTGAGAGGCAACAGCATCTAAATCTTGTTACCAAAGAAGGATCACTGTATATCGAAACTTCTCGTCTCGGCTCTTCCCGTGCTCCAGCTCAGCAGCCACCCACTCATAACAACCCACCCCTACTCTTCGACTGCGGTGGCCGATAATTACTTGTCCCTCGTCAATTTGTTACCCCCAAAACAGTGGAGAAGAAACAAATCCCTACTTGAAGCGGCTCGACACCTGCTTGGGAATGGCAGACAGCAGTTTGGGGCTACAGCATTTAAGAGGGGATGCGAGGGGGTACTACCCTGGTGCGGTGTGATTTACATCAGCCTGTCTGCAGAATTAGTACTGTTAGCACGTAAAAAGCAAAGGAAAGGGGAAAGAATAGCAAAAGGTGGTGGGGTTCGCCCTGTCCCTGGCCTATCGCGCTGGCCAGCGCCAGCTCCTCCCGACCGATCCCTGGTGCCCTTTGGGGTGTTTCAGGCTTGTCGTGCTCGAAGACACCCAGGAAATTTGCACTCGCTTGCAGCCAGATTCTGCCTTAATTCACGGCTGGAATCAGTCGGGAGGGGGTGACAGAACGACAGAGCTAAACTTTGCTTTGCTTCAGCCTTTTACAGGATTTGCAAAGGAAATGCCGGAGCGAGGTGGAGGCGGCCGCCGGTGCCCCGCCGGCCTCAGGCAGCGGCCGTCCAGCAGCCCCAGGCTTCCCTTCACGGAAAGGTTTCCTTCGTCGCGCTTCCCTCAGCCGACAAC
>VWZZ01000518.1:112858-133348 GCA_013399095.1 Psophia crepitans
GCGGCGCGGCGGCGCTGCCGGCCCGCGGGACCTGCGGCGGAGCCTGCGCCCCGCAGCCCTTCCCCGCCCGACCTTTCATCGCGGCGGGGAGCCTGGCTGGGCGGCTGCGCGGTTTTCCTAAGGGCTGTCAGCGAAGAGTTGCACGGCTCAGGCTGGGTTGGTTTGGGTTTATTTTTTTCTTACATGCCGCTCATCTTCCCTTTTTTTCCTCCTTCCCTCCTCCCTCTCCTACATATCTAGGGTAACGCCTGCTGCCCGGGTTTACATTTAATTTGGGATGAGCGAGGAACAGCGCAGTGTGAGGGGCAAGATACAGTGGTGCCGGCCTTTGGTGAAAGCCGCAGTTTTTGGGTCGCTGGTGTTGGCAGCCTGTTGGGGGCTGCGCTGTGGAGATCCCTGGGGCACCCCCTGCACCCCTGGTGCCCAGTGATCCCCCGTCGGTGCTGCTGGCCGCCGTGTTGGCTCCTGCCATGCACTGCACCACTGGGTGAGCGAGAGCTGGGGCTCGGGGTGCCCTGCTGAGGGTGTCAGGGCTGGCTGGCGCCGGAGTGGGGATGGAGGTGAGCATGAGGCACACCAGGGCTTGCACGCTGCTGTGGCTGCTGGCCGCTGTGACCCAGGATTAGTGGCCTAACTGATGGGCAGTGCTGGGTCGGGCTCCTCGCGTGGCTTGGGGACGTGTGGGAGAGGAACTGCAGGGAATATGGGGACTGCCTGTGGAGCACCCCCAAAAAAAGACCAAAAATAGGGCTTAGCAAGACAGCCTGAAAACACAATGAAGAAAAAACACGGTGGAAAAGAGTCCCCTTTCCGACATAGGATACCAGTTGCGGGCTGTGTTTTGCAATCGGTATACACAGAGGTGGGAGCTTAGTCATGTGAAAAGTCTCCACCGGCTCCACGCGCAGCCTCCATAACCAGCCCCGCGGGGTGCGAGGGAGGCAGAGCCCACCTCTGTGTGCTGCTGTTGGAACTTCAGTATCACCAGTGTCTAAATCGTTCAAGTTCTCTCTGATTCAGCTGGCTCTATCAGCAGCGCTTGACCTGCCACCTATTCACGTTATTTATGACTTCTCTGTCAGCATGGATGTGCCCAGAACTTTATTAAGCAAAGCAAACTGGAGTTGAATGTTTAGGCTGAAGTGCAACCTGTAATGCAAAAGGAGAGGCCCTAGTAAGGTGTGATTTCTAACATGTCATAAGTTGCAGAAGAGTTCGGATCAACTAATATCCGTGAAACTGTAGAATAAAATTTCCAATTACTGTATGTTTGATACAGGGATATTTAATCATTAGATTTTGTATACTTACATGGAGTCTTAGAAAAGCACTGCGTGCTGGAGACATAAAAATAATTTTGGAGGTGAATTAGGCTTTTTGATACACTGAATCTGACCTATTACAGGAACAGGATCCATGCACACACATCAGATAATGGAACTTGCGCAGGACGATATGGGACAGAAGCTCATTTAAGCGGAGCTGCCTTTTGATGGCTGCCTGACTACTCACAGCTTCTCTGAGTACCAGACCCCTCCTTTCTGAAATGAGGACAGTAAGATAGCTGTCCTTTTAAAAACATGAAACCTGCTGGTGAGCATTTTCACATGCTGTTTTCTTTTTGGTTTGTAACTGTATTTTTAAATAGAAGTGGGCAGCAACTGCAATTTTGAGCCAAACACTTAAGTTAGGCATAGGTGGAAAGCCAGTTCTATGTCCGCAAGGCCCACCTTTCCTTCTCAAACTAACAATTCCATAACCTTGAATGCTTTTCAGATACCTCTGTAGACTTAACTGAATAAAACCAAGGGATGAACAAATAATTTTTTTTCTCAAGCAAATACATATGTCCGTATTATTAAACATGAGCGTCTGCAGTTCAACATCAAAATTGTTATTTGGCATCTGAATAACTATTGTCTGTACGCTCGCTCTCTTTTTTTTAGGTGATAGCTTTTTAGCTTTCTGAGGCAAAGCCCAGTCCTTTCTCCATGGCAACTTCCAATTTCTCAGCACTGTATGCAGTGCAGGGTTCAAGGAAGGTGAGGGAGACCATCTCACCTGCACTGGGGTTCCTTGGCTGCAGCAGAGCAATTTCTTTAAGCACCGTCTCTCCAACATATTAAGGTATTGAGCAAAGATTCCTGAGCCCCACTGTTGGCTACTGTGGTCCTGCTGATGGGGTTCCACCAAGACAACATGCCAGAGAGCAGGGAGAGGAGAGAAAGAAACATGGTCCGTCTCTAGACACCTTTATTCTGTCCCACCTTCATTTCGCTGTCACTGGGAAGCATAATTTCTGTGTAGGCTGTCTTCATCCATGAGGGAGGGAGACAGCAGTGAGGGAGATGCCAAGGCAGCAGAGCCATCACTGCTCATTATTCCTCGAGAAGGACAGGACCTGTGGGAATAGCTATGCCTTTGCCACCGGACCAATGCAGGCCAGGGGTGATGCCATGGCTACTGCAGTGAGATCTCACTTAAAGATGCAATTTTACCTTCTCTTCTTTCTCTGCCAGCCTGGGCGACTCCTCACCTTGCTTATGCCTCCAGTTGGCTGTCTTTATACCCCCAGCAATGACAAGGGACCCCTAAATGAAAATTATTACAAATAAGTGGGTATAAATATCTATTAAGAATTGCAGAAAGTAAAACTACAGATAATTAAATTGGCAAGCCCATCTGCAGTGCAGCTGACGAGGGTTAGCCTTCACTTCACTTTAGCAGCTGTGTCCACACTGTCTTGAGGTGAAACTTAAGTTCCCCTTTGCCTGTCAGGCAGGCAGTGAGCCCGTAAGCGTAACTCTTTGAAGCCAGGCCTCTTTACATGGCTAAGCACGTCCAACATGCTCCAGTGCCACCAGGCGCACGTGGGGACCCGGGCCACAGACTATCTGTGGGGGCAGTGGAGCTCGCTGTAGTTAATACCACTCCAAAAGCTGCTCTTTCCCAGAGGTCCAGATGAAACCAGAGAGGCTGTTTACTCCACGCAAAATCAAGGTTTAAAAGCTCAGATGCCCTTACCGATCTGTAGCGAGGAGGGCTCTGTTGGTCATATCATGGATATTGCTCTATTTCAGGAAGTCTGAATGTGGGGCAGTTGTCCCCCCTCCCAGTGGGGGATCACAAACAGGTGCCAGGGCTTTATGGCCATCCGGGCCTTCTCAGGTTGCTGAACGGGTGGGGGAATCCCTTCCAGATCCTGCCTGGCTCAGAAGGGGATTCCAGGGGGTTCCTGCTGTGGAAACGGCTGACAGCCCAGCTCTACTCTAATTATAGCATCAGAAGGAGGCAATATTAGAGGTGCAGATGATGGAGGGCATTTACTTCCCCCCCCTCCTTTCTCCAGGAAGCACTTTCTCTTCTTTGCACCCAGTTTTAGCAGCCCAGGAGTACTGAAAGCTCAAGAGCTCCTAGTGCTTAAACCAAAAACGAAACAAAGACCAGCGAGAGGAGGTTGATTCAAGTTCCTTGTATAACAATCTCCACCCTTCAAACTCCGGGATAAGCGTTTGCAGAATGAGACCCTTCAGCGAAACACACGCTTTGAATTTCAAGCCCAAACTTCTCCCACCATATGCAAAGACTTTGTCATCACACTGATCCTTGTCATCACATCTGCTTGATCAAAGCGTCCCTGGACAGAAAGTGGGGGCTGCGATTGCCAAGCAGAAAAAAAAATAAATAGTAGCGGTATGCCTTATCCAAGCCTGTCGTTGCTCTTATGGCTGCACTCACAATAGGTGCCGCCTTTGCCTGCAGAGCCGGTATTTAACACCTTTGTTTACAGAAGATCCAGATAACCTCCTCTGCAGGAGGTGCTGCAGAAAAGCAAGAGTCTCTCCTAGCTTATTCAAACAGAGCCCCAGGGTTTCTGAAGAATATACAGGAAGCCCTGTCCACGAATTAATATTCCCACTATCCCTTACCTGTTTGTCAAAACTTAATTCTGTTTAATGAGGTTTTTAAATCTGCACAGTCTTTTCCACATCCCTTCTCCTCCACCCTCTGGTGGCAGTTAGTTCCTGGACTATAAGCGTTTGCACTGGCCAAACCTATCAGTGGGTTTAAAAAAATGAAACAGGTACTTTACATGTAATTAATTTAGTGATTTGCTCAGCTGCTGATTCACGTGCATAACCTCAATTAACATTAATGGGAGTTATGTAGGCATGTCAAGGGCAGAATAGACCCCTAATAATCTAACATGGAATGTTATTACATTACTGCTGTAATTATATCCTACACACACATCATTTCTACTTTGCTTCATGAACTACTCTTCAAATGCGGTGGCTACTCATCTATTATGCTGTATGTGTTAATGCTGAGGTTACACTGAGCAATATCCTTCCTTCTCCATTGTTCTGCTGCCTGTCCACAAAAGATACACGCAGCTAAACAACCAGCCAGTTGGTGTTTCGCAAAGCTGCAAGTTACGGTTATTGAAGGTGATACTGGAAGCCAGAAACAATCAAAAAACTACAAACCTCAGCAGAACAGCATGTCATCTCTCCTTCAGCATTTTATTTTTATTTATTTTTAATTGGAGTCTGAGCAAGCATGGCTGATACCATGGCATTGAGCCTCGTGGTCAAAACGAGTTGGGCATACATGAATCATGGAATGATTTGAGTGGGAAGGGACCTTAAAGATTATTTAGCTCTAACTCCTCTGCCATGGGGAGGGACACCCTCCACTAAATCAGGTTGCCCAAAGCCCCATCCGACCTGGCCTTGAACACTGTCAGGGATGGGACAACCTGTTCCAGTGCCTTACCACTCTCACAGTAAAGAATTTCTTCCTAATATCTGATCTAAATCTCCCATCTTTTAGTTTAAAGCCATCACCCCTTATCACTACACTCCCTGATAAACAATCCCTGTCCAGCTTTCTTGTAGGTCCCCTTCAGGTACTTGAAGGCTGCTATAAGCCTATAGCAGAGAGAAGGCTCTCCTGTTCTCCAGGCTGAATGACCCCAAATCTCTCAGTCTGTCTTCACAGGAGAAGTGTTCCTTTTTGTGTCTGAATTTGTCCAGGACCTCCTTGTTCATGCATGCAGGCCTCCTACTCTACCAAGCAGCCCCATGAAAAGGCCAGAGTCTGCTCTCCTGAAGTCCAGGGTAGTGAGTTTGCTGTGCACCCTCCTTGCTGCCCTGAGGATCTTGAACTCCATCATTTCATGGTCGCTGCAGCCAAGGCTGCCCTTGAGTTTCACATTCCCCACCAGCCTTTGGTCTTTGTTAAATGCTTCCTCATTCAGGGGCGAGAAAAAGGGGAAGTGGTCCTATCCTGGTGCACCAGTTGGATGTTACTGGAAACTAAAGAAATTGAGAAAAATGAACCTTATCTAACTGATATAAATAGCAATTTTCAGATGATCAAGCGTAATGCAGCTGGCTCAGTCTGCTCTGTCTCTTGTTCTGCCCAGTGAAGTTCCTGTATATGGACAACCGCCTTCCAATTTCGGCCGTGGGATATATTCTGCCTCTGTGTTTGTACCGCCGCTCTCTGAACCACCACATTTCAGTATGTTTGTCTCGAGGCTCTCTCCTGCACTTCTGCGGAAGATAAGGCCTAATGCATTTCTGAGTATGTGGGCTACTGTTCAAGCCTGCGTATTTGTAGCAGCATAGTATATCCCTGCAACTAATCATCAGCTCCCTGTGGCCATCTTGCCGTGACAATCGTGCCCAGTACCTTGGATATGATACTGCTGTGAAATCAGAGGTACACACAGTACGCCTGCACATTTACAGGATCACACAGCTAAGCCAAGTCGTTCAGATTAGCTTGGCAATTAAGGGATAGGGAAAAGCAGTGAATCCTTAATGCTGACTGACAACACAGCACTGCTCGATGAAAATGGAAAAAAGAAGCACTTGCAAAAACTTAAACATTGTGAAACAGCCAAAGTCCCCAAGTTAAGGCACTTTTTATATGATGTCTGTCAGGGGGGCAGCATATTCTGGGCTGAAAGTACTGGCTGATACTGACATCTACCAACCTTTTATTGAGGAATTTGGTTTACTATTGCTGTTTGTGTAGGGCCTAATGTTTGTTAAAATGTTTGGTAAAAACAGAGCTCTGTTTCCAAGGTAACAGCTACCTAACTTTATTACTAAAACTGCACTAATTCAAACAAGGATCTGAACAAACAGATTCATGTTAATTTCAAGCTCCATTAAAAACAGAAGGAAAAAAAAAATCAATGCTTGCCAAATGGAAAAAGAAAAGAAATCAATAGAGAGATTTTATTTTCAGCATTTCAAGTGGTGTTTTGTAAACAAGAGGTTAAAAAAGTAAAACTACGTGAGCGCACTACACAGCATCCTTGTAAGCTGTACTGTAAACAGGAGAACAAAAAGATTCAATGATAATGTAGAATTAATCACGAGGGCTGTAAACCCTTGAGAAATAGAGGCACGGAGGTGGAATGACCTGTCTCAAGCCATGTGCAGTCAGGTCTCCTAACATCTTGTCCCGTGCCCTCAGGCTCTGGCTAAAGAGCGATGACCAAAAGCCTCAGAGAAGAGCAAAGGTGTGATTATATCATGTCCTACATTACTCTAAGTAGTGTGGGCGACAGCAGCTGTGCCTGTGTTACTGCCAGGGCTCTAACATTTGCTAGCAACCAACATGCAAACACTCCAGGGATCCTGGTTATGTGGTTTGATTCCTAATATATGCCAAAGCCCCCGCTGCCCCCCGGTTTCCCCGCCGTCGTTACCCTTGCTGGCAGAAAGGCAGGTATATTGGCCCGTGCTACAGGCACAGTTGGAGTCTGCTGTGTGGGCACAGCCGGCGGCACGCTGGCACGGTGACAGCTGGGACTGGCGGTGACATGTGCCGCTCCAAGGGGTCTTGGGGATGGGGTATCGCTTGCAGACGAGACAGCGGCTAAGCACTTGGGAGATCTGCATCCATCTCCTACCCTGCTCTGAGTCTCTGTGCTACCTCCCCCCCCCCCTCCAAGCTGTAAAATCAGGGTCAGAGTTCTCAGTTTCTCGATGCCATTTTGAGGCTAAATCCATTATTAAAGGCAGCTATGCGGAAGGCAGCAAGGCTTGGAGGGTGTCGAGTGAGCTGTTTTGAAATCAGGCTTTTGCATGGCAGCTCAGCTATTGGATCTTCATCCTTTACGTGACATTTATCTGATCCCAGAAGCACCCATTCCTTTCCTTTCAAATGAGGGCTGTCTTGGCAGGTCCATGAGTTTTGAAGCTGTTAGAAAAAGATTTTCGCAAGGAGAAACAATGACTTTTCCCCTTCACTGGGCCGTATCTTTTCCAATTTGCCACTGTTAATAAATACTCTCGTTTCCAAAATCTGGATGGAGGAGAGAGAAGTATAGAGATTTTTTTTCCTGAATTCTCCACGCTAGTGTATTCCCTACACAAAATATTGTTTTGCTGTTTAAAAGATTGAAAATCAGTGACCCTAACCTTGAAGTGCCTTAAGTGCCAGTAGGAAGAGTTCCTGATAGAAGTCAGTTGTTCAAGATCCAAGTTATTTCATTATTTTCAGGAACAGGATGTCTCATTCATTTTCTCTAAAACATTTGCTACTGTCTACTGCTGGTCTCCTCCACAAATGAAATTTTAGATAGGCATGTGATAGTAGATTTTACCTTCTCAACTAGAAAACAGAGAGGGTAATGCCACACACTTGTCCCTTGAGTAGAGTTCTACTGTGTGAATAACACATGATCCAACTCAGTAGGGCTCTCAAAAAAAAAAAGGAGGTGGGGCACAGAGTACGTAGCCAATGTGTATATCCCAAGCAGCTAGTTTTTAGTCTTTACCTTCTTCGCACCTGGTACCTAAAGAAAACTCTGAGAATGAGAAGATGAAAGGCAAAATCTGTTGGGCATACACTGATAAGGCCAGTACCACTATCTGGTAAAGAAACAGTGCAAATGGGACAAACCGATCTGCTGCACAATGCTGTAGTTCGTTTGTAGTTATCCTCCTAAGGATAACTAATGCTTGGGACTCCTTTCAGAACACACTGAAAGACACCGCCAAATAAAACCTGGGTGCAGCAGTCCTTTGAAAGAAGAGACTGATGACAACATAAGTCTTTGGCAACATTTGAGATGATTTTTGTCAGGACAGCTGGTTTCTCCTCTCATTAGTCTTTTGGAGAGGCACCCTCTATTAAAGCGGCACACGATACCCCTTTTCCTCCCCTCCTCTCCCCCTTCTCTAGCCACCTCACTAGTATTACGTTGTTTGCCCCGTATTCTAAATGGTATTTGCTTTAAATCTTCTTTGATTCAGTTACTTCACCTTGGCATCTCATCAGCTGGCAAACACAAGTAATGAAGTGAAGGGAACATAGTTAAGTTGGTATCTTAAATGCACACAAATCCCACATGCTGTGGCAACAACAAAATGAATAACAAACACGCTGCATGAAAATCCTCTTAAGTTCCTTTTTTTCAGTTCCAGCCTTGCATACAACAGGAGGAACATCTTAAAAAATAATCCCGTAATATTCCTGAACTAACAACATTGGCATGAGGCACAGGATGGTCTTCTTATGCTTCTCTGCATATCTCAGACAATCACAGCTGCTGCTTCTAAATTAATGGCTGCAAGGGGGTTGGGAGAGGGAGAATGAGGAGAAAAAAGGGAAACGGAAAGCCTCGTAGGTGGCCTTGTCTCCGCCAAAACTAAATATTTTCATTGGAGCTTTTTCCATTCAACAATTGGCAGTTTTATCCAGAGGCCTTAAACAGACAGAAAAATCCTTACTGTTGTAAGAGTGACTGCTAATGGGATGCAGCACTATCTGCTAACGTACATAAATGAATATCTATTTAATAATAGAATTGTTTCCTCCTAAGGTGCCTTTCTTCTCTTCTTTCTTTTAAATTCTTGCCTGCTGGGTCTGCCCGCTTCCCTTTGCCCTAGAAATTAAACCTTGGTACTTTCTTTATGCAAGATTTATGCTAGAAACGTTGGCTGGTATTTCATTGTCAGTCAGGGTGTGATTCTGCTGTGACATTTCAAGCTAGATTTTTATGGCAGCTGCAGTTAAACCAACATCAAGCATAAAAACAAACATTTTTTTTCCCCCCTGGCAGAGTTCATTTACATCAGTGAACCAGACTAAAAGGTGCAGTACCCAAAGCACTTTTGGCTGGTATAGCTTACATCTGCCCTAGAGGGCTTTGCTAGGACAGATAGAGCTGGACTGCCAGTAGCTCAAACGGGGGTGTGGGTGTGTGTCTGTGCCTATGTACACAGAGAGTAGTTGAAGTGCAGAGTGAATAGTGAAGAAAAAAAAAGAGTTCAACTATGCAATCTATTGTTCTGGGTGTTTGGATGGAAAAAAAACCCAAAGCACCAGGAAAAAAAAAAAATTAGCGACGCAACATTGCATGTTCATGACCAGCTGACTCACACTGAAAGCTGGATTTGTGGAGGTGGCTGAAGAGGTTGCTGCCTTCTGCCTGCTCACCTCACCTCAACCAGAGCTTATTTCTGTCAGAAGCAAGCCATGATAGAACAACTGACCTGGTTGTTCCTCAGCTGCCTCAGCTAACGACCTACCATATTAATTTGATTCAAAGAAATTGTTCCCAACAAAGGCTTTGTTCGTAATAGTCCTGTAAAAGATATGCCTCTTTTCTTCACCTACCTCCTGCCTTAATGAAAGCAGAGTCCATAAAATCAGTGGTGAAGGAACACAGGAAGAAAGGAGAAAAAATGCATAAGGAGATGCCAGGCAGGTCCTGTGGTGGTGGGAGGGAGGCATCCTGGTAAGGCAGAGAGAGAACAGTGGTAACGGAGGCATGCAGAGCCCCAGGATGCCAGAGACTAGGAAGACCCTGAGCAAGGAGGGAATGGGAACCTGTAATCAACAGGCTCCCATAATTATGAACCCCTAATCTCAGCACGTAGAGAAGAGTGGGAGTCTCTCATTATCTGCCTTCTTAAACTTACTTTTCCTCCTTCTCAGAAGAGGCTCAGCAGTGGTGTTAGCAGTACAGGAGTGTCCAGCTGCAATGCTTTTCCACTGGAAACTTTTCCTAGTTTCTTGGGAATGTCCTCTGTCTCCCTTCTCCCTCTCTGGCACATAGATTTTACATTGTTAAATACTGATGCATTATCTTTCTGCAGGGTTCTGTACCACTTGAATTTCTTTGGCCTTATAGGTTGTTTTCTCTTCAGTGCTTGCTTTCAACCTCCCTGGACCCAGGGGGAGAGAAGAGGTGGGGGGAGAGTGATGTAAATTAACCATCTAGTGCAAATCAGTATAACTCCGCTGACTATAATGAAGCCACACTGAATTACTGTAGCTGAGAACTTGCTTTGTCGTGTCTCCCTCTTCTGTGTGTTTTATATTGCCTGTTGTGAAAAAAAAAAAACCAAACCAAAACAAAACCCCCCAAAATCCAGAAAAACACTCCACCAAAACTGCAATTCTTTCTGTTTTGCTCTCCTAAGAGGTGCAGCTGTATGCTAATAGTCTACTTCTCTAGCGGGACACAGAAAGGGCTATAGCATGCTTTGATAACCCAGGGAGCAGCCTCTGATGCCTGTGTGCAAGGAGAGAAGCACACAGAGCTTTTTTTCCCCTTCTTCTCTCCCTCGCATCGATTTCACACTCTTTTAGTTCTGTTGACCTCCATGGAGTCCCTCCTAATTTACGGTGCCATAAACAAAACCAGAACGGTGCCCTCTGAAATGTGCAGAACTGTTTTCGGCTTACACTGAAGAACATGGCGTATTCCAGGGATATGCAAAGGCGTCTCTCTGCTTGATGAGTTTCTTGTGTTATACACCTTCTCCTGTGCTTCTGCTGCTCTTACTGGTGTGTTTTATTTGGATGTATAAGAGAGATGCAAATAGCGATGCAATTGCATGGCCTGCTGCTTTGGAAGAATTGGAGGGACTTGGTTTCCACCATATTTTCTTCTAAACAAACAGTTGAAAGTCGCATAGTCGTGGCTGGAGCCACAGTTGAGCCCTTGACTATACTGATACCCTGAGGGTGGGTTCGGAGTTAGTGTTCTGCTGATTAATTTCATGCCCTGAGTGGACTGGAAGCACTTTACTTTGCCCTCTGCCTCCCTGTGCCTCTATACATGTCCAAGGTGTGCCATTAATCAGCCCGACTATATGGGCTGTTCCATCTTACTGCTTAATTAAGACTCATCAGTAATTTACTTGAGATTAATACCTATTTAGATGGAGCTGAAGTTTCATCTATTTGGGGAATGAGTTATTGAACTGCATTATGTGAAGTAAATCAATAAAATATTACTGGAAATGAGAATGACTCTCTCTCCCTTGCACTTTAGTCCTTTCACCAAGCTCACAGGCAAAACTGACTTAAGGGAGGCGTTCACGTTCACACTCAGCTTCCCATTTTCCAGCTAGTTGTGATGTCTATTAATGTCTCTGATCACCGTGCTCTCATTACCTGAATCGTATTTTAAAGTCAAGACCTGAGGGAGTGCTGCTAAGAATAAGAGATGCTTTTAACCAGTTACAGGGTAGTGGCACTGCTACAACATGACCCAGAGCCCAGTCTCCCCAGGGTTTGCTACAAAACCAACACCCTCAAACTGGTCTCGAGTCGCTATTAAAGGAGTGCTTTGTATCACCATATATACACATTATTCATGAGGAACAGCAGAGAGGTCAGTAGGTGATGTCCAGGATATGTAGCATAATTGCAGGGTTTTGTTAAGCTAATACAACTTGTTTACCAAATGCAAATAGCTTCCACTTAATATCATGTCTTAATTCTGTTCCAGTCCTGAGGGAGATTTTTGCCCTGGCCACATCATCTGCCTGTGGTGACTTCCCTTGAATGGGGCTCTCTGAGCAGGACACAACTTTCACCGGAGGCACCCTGCCAGGAAAATTCCAAGTAGTCCTGAAAAACAAAGCTAGCCTTTCTGCCTTTTCTTCCATACTTTCTCTTCCTCTCCTAAGCTTGACCTTTTGGGACAGGTCTGACACAGGCCCTCTCTCTGCAAAGATGTATAGTTTTACCTTGGCAGATGGCTGGTTACTTTCCATTCCCAGTTTTCCTGCTCTTCACGCAGCCCTATCCCAAATGAGGAGTGCAGGTGCTTTGTCCTTTTCTCCATTTCTGTGAAAAAATGTTTACTTCTAATGCCATTTGATTAACAACCTGACACAGAAGAGGGCTTCCAAGAAACTGGAGCCTTATTTTCTCTGTAATAATTGTTCCTATCTTTGTAATAATCTTTTCTGACACGTGACCAGAGTCAGGCTGCAGAGACGTGAGAGGGTCTGACATCCACTGACTCGAGTGGCTGCTGCAGCAAGTGCTAGGGGAGGGGGAAATGCTAATGTTGAGTGAGGGATGGACTTCAGTTCAGAGGTGTTCCCTGAGGTGGCAGAGTTCATCTCTAGCCCGGAGCTTCTGTTGGTTTGAAAAAAACCCATCCCCTTCTAAAGTTTTGGCAAAAGAAGAGAGCTTTTCACTTACTGGTGTGCAATTCAGAACAGTCTTTTGCCTAGACCCGAAAGCAAGGACAACCTTTACCTCTTACCAGCTTCTCACCCTGTCCCTCTTGCTCTTCATTACTTCTTTTAGCTTCTCTGCCATCGTCACTGAAAAGCCTCCTGAATCCTGTACCATGGGGAAGAGTTCACGCTGCTAAGAAATGAGATGCTCGTTCAGCAGCAGGTGCTGTTTAAAGCAGGGGTTAATGTGCTCTTCTGGCCTCAGATGAACCCAGTTTCAGAGCACCCCCAAGCCACCCAACCCACATTCCACCCTGCTAAATGTTATCCCCACTTTGTATCTGGCAGCATAACTGCAGGTTGGAGGTGCTCCCTAACCCAATTCTGTCACAATAATCTGGGTCAGCCTCAACACTTTCAGTACTACGTTTATTTTTGTAGCTCTCATCACTTCAACAGTTGGGTTAGAGAGCCCTTTCATCTGCAATTATGCTGACAAAATTGAGAGGGAAATGAGCTCTGGAGAGGGCTGAGCGGAGTGGCACAGGGGTGCCAGTGGTCAGGACAGCAGGCTGACCATTCCCTAAAGCAGACAATAAACAAACCTAGGGGGGACAGCCCACATCAGATTTGGGTATCCTGAGACTTTTGTCCTCTCCTGGTAATGAGAGTAGGTAGGAAGTATACAAATTTAGAGTTTCATTCCCACGTTCGTGATGTGCTTGCATAACAAGAAAGGATAGGTTCCTTAGCTAAACTCTTTCCACCTTGGCCCAGCCCTTCATCTCTAGTTGAAGTTATTGCTTTGGTACTCAGCCTCGCGGCGAGCCTTGTAAGTTGCAAGCGTCAGGCTACAAAAGATTTCCTAAGAAAGGGGCCTTACGATTTCTCAGGTATGCCTTCAAGTTGGCGGAAAACATCCATGGGCGTCAAAAAAGTGCAAAAGCTGATGAGCTCAACCTCCATGGAAACAGCGCCACAGTAAATGGATTTGCTGAGCAACGTAATCATTGGCAAATGCTAGGATTTTTTTATTTGATATCAAACAGGAGGAAGCTACAAAGCTTGGAGCTGAACTTCCCTGAAGTTTAGTAGCAGAGCAGGGAGGAACTGTTCATGTTACAGATTTTGGTCCACCTCCTCTTTTGATATTTAGCTGTTGGCAAAATGTGCCAGGGAAAGAAGGAAAAGAAATCATCTGGACACTTTGTTTTATTATTAGCTAAGTTTGATATTTTGCTAGCTGCTCTCCTTCTAACCCTTCCTACCTCTATTTCCATCCTTCATTTCACTGAGATTATTCTGTATGCTAGAGCGGTTTCTCTGCAAAAAAAAGCCAGCTACAAAATCTTTAGACATTTGCCCCTGGAAAAGAAATGCGCTGTAAATAATATACAGGAGTAAGAGCCTCATGAGGATCTAAGTCCAAGCAGATGTCACTAACGTGGAACTGAATATAATACCTCTAATACTTCTGAAAACAAACCAGCCCTGCCAGTCCCAGCCCCTGTCACCTCTTCAATAATATCTGATCACTGGAGCAGGCTTGGCAATTCAGGAAAAGCTGTCCTTTGCCCCATGAGGAACTGGCACACAGGAGAGCATAGGCTGCCAACTCAGTGTCGAACTGTTATGACACCGGAGTCGCTAACCATTTTACACACAGTTGGAAGCAGCTTTTACATGCCTTCTCCCTCCTCAGGCTTCTCGACCTCTCTCTTCAGCCTTTCCTGTTATTAAACATAATGAAAATGTCAAGACTGCTCTTAGACCCACTCGTCTGGGCACCTTCACCTCCCGAGCGAAAATGGGTTTGTGGCGGTGGGTGCCGCATACGCTTATTGAACTATCTCCATAGACACCAGTGGTCGCTTTTTCAAGTCAGCCTTAACTAACTCCGCTCGGTGGTGGAAACGAAGCGGCCGGTCTAAATAAACAGATGTTTTGTGCCTGCGGTTTAGATCACTTAAGTTGTCTTTTGCAGCTGAGGTAAAGAGGTGGGACCCGACTGTGGCAGAAAGCCTTACCAGCGGCTTGCACTGCAGCGCACGGCCAGCTCCAGAGGGAGCGTACCCACAGAGGACAGTGCCCCGGCAGTTACACGAGTTCAGCTTCACGCTTTGGTTTATAGCACTGTAATTTTGCTGTAGAGACAAACTTTTAAATATTGAAGAGAATTTATTCCCGGATTTATAGCTGTATTTAATACGCACACGTGCACGTATTTACACCCTATGAGGTGATCCTATACCCATGTGGTAAGCTGCTAAAGCAGGTGCTAAATTGTACTTGATCTAACTTTCACCTTTGATCACCTCAGGCTTTAGCCTTGGTTGCTGAAGAAGATTTTTCCGTGAGAACAACGTCTTGGTTGTGAATTCCCCTGGGATTACGTAGCTGGAAATCCCAAGTCCAATTAAAATGAATTTATCTATTTGTAAATGAGAACGTATATCTGAGATTTCATTCCTCAGCCAATTTACTTTAAGCTTTTCCACAATGACCAACAGCAAAAATTTCCTTTTCAAACACAAAATTCTGCTTCCACTCAAAAATCAACCAACCCATCAATCAATTAGTCTGCCAGCTGTTTTGCTGTATGTATGGTATTCAGTCCCTCAAACAGTGGCAGTTGTAAGAAACAAATATGAATGTATATCATTATGAGTGCTTCAAAGGAAAGCTTTCTGCTACTGGATGGCTGAGAAATCCTCCCTTCCAGAGGAATTCAGCAAGTGTTACCAACCGTGGCAGATTGGAAAGACGAGATTTTAAAATCATGACACTGACTGACGGGACTGCTGTTTTAGGGAGTTGCTTAGACATTTTAAAATGCACCATTTATATTTATTTTCCCTCCTAGGTCTCTGCTAAGGCAAATTAGCAGTATGGGTAGAGGGATTAAGAAAGCAGACGTTAATAAAGTCTGAGTTCAGGTTTGTGTCCATAAATCCTTTGGTATAAACAAGAGGCAGTGGTGTGGCACAGTGAAAATCCAAGTGTCAGTCATGCCAGAGTGACTAATATAACTCACTTGTGGCCTCATTAATCATGAGTGGAACAGGCATCCCGACTTCATGTCAATAACAGCTTCATGCCACCCCAGCAAATAAGGAATCCTCCACAGATATCCTCAGGTAGAGTGAGAAACCCTGGTCCTTTGCTGGTGTGAACCACACAAGCTCTACTGAGGACTGATGAGTGATGCCCATTTTTCTTGGCTGAGCATCTGACCCACATTTGCTGTTCATTAATACCACATTATTTTTTGGGAGTCAGCAGAGTTCTTCTTGCAGCTCTGAACAAAGTGTTTGCCTTGTAATCTCACCAGGCTGGGGATGTCTTCAAATACTCTTCAGGAACTTCATAAAAAAATGCAGCTTCTTGCCTCAGTGATAGAAAATAAATCGAAGATGTTTTTTTTCCCCCCAGGTGAAACTGATGCCATCACACTGGGGATCCCTCAATAAGGGGATCACATGCGTAATCCTAGCAAACACATTTACCACTGCAGAGGTTAAATTGCAAAAGGGTGGTAATTAAAAAAGGAAATGCTTAGGTAAGTAGGCCTAGACTTCTTTAAAAGGTCTTTCTCTGCCCTTCTTCCAAGCTGTGTGTGTGGAAGGCTTTGCCACCCTCCCCCTGTCTCCTCACGTCTATAGCAATGTTCATTCGGGATGAGGAAGAAACGTTGCTGCCAAACCGCTCACTCTAATTTCATTTCCCAGCGCATGGAGTTTTCCTTCGTGAGAGTGACACCGAGACAGCCATCGATGTTATGGTGTACTTTGCTCCCACAGCTGAGAAACGGGCTGTGCGACCTTCACGGCCAGTGCAGTCTGCTCGAGGAGAGGACTGATCCAGTTGAAAAGCCATCACCATATTTTTTGGTAGGAGTAGTGTCCAGGTGGATTAGCTCCTCACTCCAGGTTACCTCACTGCCACGTGCACTAGCAGAAGGGAGGCAGCACAGACACTGGGGTAAGAGCAGGATCCTCCACCTCTTTTGGCGACTGTCTGCATATAGGTCAGCTTCGTCTAAGGGCCAAAACACATTGCGAGGAGAAAGTGGTCATAACGATTTGACAAAATTTGGTCAATGCTTTGGCTGAAGGCTGAAGAACCTGACGGCACAGTGCTGCTTAGGCCTCTGAAAGTCCTGCTGGCATGGCAGCAGGTTGGACCATGCTGGCATTAGGATAAAAAAAACCCAACCCACAAGCAGAGTAAAGGCTCTTTCATGTCTCATTATCCTGCCAGAAAAATGGGCAAGAAAATCTGTTTCTCTCTTGCATCTCCTGTAAGTGTATCTCTATACATTTGCTTCAAAATTCAAAATTTGGTCACAAAGCTCATCATAGGGGGGTGCTGGTCAGGAGTCCTCCTGCCTGCTGCCCAAGACCTCCATGTTGGACTTGAAGAGCAGCCTGCCTTTCCAAGCCATCTGCGCTCAGCCCACTCCACAGCCCCAGTCAGTGATCCGCTGTTCGGGTCTGCATGTGGCGGCCGGGCTGGAGCTGGGTGGGATGCCTGCGGGCTCACGTCAGCCTCCTGGGATTGCGTCCGCCACACTTGCTGCAGCAGCCTAGCATCTGGATGAAACATGAGTTTTAGATTTCACAGGGTGTTCTTGGGCCCAAGATAAAATGACACGGCTGACGTTTCCTTTCTATGTGAGCCACCCCACAGAGTGACAAAAGTGCAGCTGACGGACCACATGTGGGTCCCGAGTGTGTCTGGTGCTGCTGCACGTGTTGCTCAGTGAAAACCCCTAGCGAGGCTGAAGTGCGGCAGCCAGATGTGTCCTCTCCTCCCTCCCTCTGCCACGTTCTGCACCACGGAGCAGGAGGGAGGGCCGAAAGAAGCAGGAGAGACCGCGCCAAGCACCCTGATTCTCCTCCCCACTGGAAAAAAGGAGCTTCCTACAGGTAGAAAACTGGTGTTGCAATATTCCTCCGAAATCCCAGCACATTTAAAGATAGTTGAGTATCTGGTTGGTGATATGTGAACGCCTGTGGTTGGAAAGGTCAGATGTTTTCAGCTGAAGTGGGCAGGCTGATCACACAGATGAGTGGGGACTGAGCAGAGAAAGACCTGGACCAAAAGAGTTTGCTAGTCTTGCTTTAAATCTTTTCCCTCTCGCTAGGGCAGAGGAGCTCATGGATGTGATTACCAGTGGGGTGTGTGTGGCAGTGTGTAAGCCCAGTGTGGGCAGGCTGGTGCGCTGCGGTGTGTCAGAGGATCAGCCTGCTAGCGAGCCTGCAGGTTGCATCCCAGGATGTGGAAGTGCCTGGTAGAGCTGTCACACGTGTATCTACATGATGTGAAAGAGGTATCATTTTCCTTTGTCTGTGCACACCGCCATCTGAAAATAGAAGCCAAGAGGAAAAAAAAAAAAGGAAAAAAAAGAGAAAACAGAAAGCGTTATGAGGTTTCTGGTTAGTGTGGCCCTGTGCTGAATTTAAAACCACGGTGAAATATTTATTATTTGTGGGCAGCAATAGTTATATCATGCATTAACAGGGAAGAGAGGGGAAAAAAGTACTCTTGGACAACACCGCAAATGGGCTGACGTCCCTACTAGTGTTGTGTGTGGGTCCCACATCCCTCAGATGCTGTTGGTCCGTAGAAGCTGCAATGATTCGCGTGGAGCTGCACCGAGTCCTTTGGAGCCAAGCCAATTCATACCAAGTTTTTCATACCGCTCATGTAACTTGCAGATCTAAGGTTTCATTTATAATGAACCCCCCCGCATGAAAGGCAGCATATCAGTGGTGGCAGTCGTTCTTTCGGCTCCTATGGGGGAGCTTTGCAGGGAAATGCTCTCCCTGCTTTGCACACCCTGGGCTGACCCGGAGCAGACCCACTTCACAGCTGATGCTCCTTGCTCTGAAGTTCATTCATGCTTTGCAAAACAGCCATGTCAGGGTTCTTCATAATAGACTTCTGGTGCAAATACTGCAATTCCAGGCTATTACTCCATCTGGGTGGTTGATGCGGTTTTTCTCCATGCCCCCTAGATGGGAGAGTTGGGGAGAAAGAGGAGAAACACACAACAGGCACCACTATTTCTGGCTGTACTGTGATTTAACATTGAAGCAGGTTACTTGTGGTGGACCCAAAGCAGAGGGCTGCCATCAGCCCTCTGTCCCAACAGCCAGCTGAACATCCTTGATTAACATCAGCGTGTGGTCAGGAGCACTCCCAAGGTTGAGTGCCGACATAGTGGTAATTGACAGATCTCATCAGGCTGGTCAAAAGGGAGCTCTACTTCACAGCAGTTATCACCAGGGGTGGGGGCAGGAGGGGAAAAAAATCACCACCCCAAACCTGGAGGCAGGGAATTAGAGTAAACACTGATGAGTTGGCAGATGCTGCCGGATCAATGGCCGTATCATGGCAGGGAAAGCAGCAACAGCCCTCTTGGAGCCGTCAGTCACTGCTGTTTTGGGTAAATGCCAGCAAACGGAGCAAGAGGAGAGATGGGGGAGGGAGGCACCAACCTGCTGGGCCACTTTTAATTACTTCAGGTCACATCAGACAGAGAACTGCCCACCGTGACAGATCAGTCCTGCTCAGAGGGCTTGCGCGCAACCCGGGGTAGCAATCAGGACTTATGTTCACGCATCTCCTTTTATCCAGAAAAAAAAGCTCCACAACTCAAAGCGCTGCCACAACCAAGCATATTGTGCACATCGACGCATCCCCATGTCGCATGGGGCTCCCCTGGTCTGGAGCGGCGAGGGGCATCTGTCTAACAGCGCGCTCAGCGGCACTACACAACTTTCCGGGCAAGAGGGAGGGTAGGGGATGCTCGGTGATACGGTGGCTTCCCTGGATGGGAGCCAGAGCATTAGCACATCTGAGGTAAGGCTCATGCGTCTCCGTGTGGCTTGAGTTGTTTTCCGCAGCCTCTGGAAGGGGATCTCACCATTGCCTTGCTGCTTTTCTCCTTAGCTATCGCCCTCTTCAAGTCTTCCGTGGGGCTTGTGGCAGCAAGATCCTCTCCCACGGGTGCTCTGCAAACCCTAATTTGTGTGGGTTTTTTGCACCAGCAGAAAAGTGTTGTCACGGGAATGGTCACAGCCTTTCTGTACTTCATTGCCACCACAAATTCCTTAGAAGTTCTCTAAAAAAAAAGAAAAAAGGAAAAAGAAAGAAATACCACCATTGTATAAAATGTTTTATGGCTGAATTCATCACTGCCATACACGAAGCTCACGTACGAACCTTGCTTTCTTCACACACAGCAATCTCCTGTTGACTTCTCTGGGAGCTGCATTTGCATTCAGGTTGCAAGGTCAGGTTGTTAATTATGCAAACTCACCTGGTCCTCCTGAGCTCAGCACAAATTCAAACGGACGTGCCCTGATGAAAGTATGTCCTGCATTGTCCTGCTGTGGATTTCAAAATACTAGTTTCCCTCGTGGGAACAGCATTTGGTGTTTCTAGAAGTCTCTGAAGGTGTGTGGCTTCTCTTACTTTCTCCTCAGAGACAGTCCCGGTGTAAGGGCTGCTGTCCCTCCCCTGTGCTTCGCCTTCAGCAGAGCTGATCTCATTGCTTGTGGCTCTATGCTTTTGGCTGTATCAATGAGCTGATCCAGGTTTAAATAATAAATCAGGCAGGGTTGGTTTTACAGCGCAAACAATTTTACCCAGAGATGATGCAGGGATGCAAAAATATAGGGGGTAAATGTGATTCAAACTGAAATTCCTCACCATCGTGTTGAGTTGCAGTGGGAGTCAAAATTAAACTGCTCATCAGCCAAGCCAATGCAGACGAGGAAAATTAGGCGTTGTTTCTGTTTCAGATGAAATGTGTGCGTAGTCCAGGAGTCCCAATTTAGTTTGTATAAAGAGGAAGCCTTCATTATAAATCTGAGAGGCCACTTTAATGAGCTGGTTTAATCTGACGTAGTTCAACTGATTGTGGTGAATTTGGCACAGGCGCTGCCTGCCTGGGGAACCATCTCTGGCAGCGTGCTGTACCCCCACCCCCGCTGTACCCCCACCCCCGCCGCCCCCGCGCGCCCCC
>VWZZ01000518.1:135612-259283 GCA_013399095.1 Psophia crepitans
TCAACAAAGGTGTTGAAGAGGGTGGACCCCAACCCCTGGGGAACACCACTTATGACCAGTTGGATTTGACTCCATTCACCACCACTCTCTGGGCCCGGCCATCCAGCCAGTTTTGAACCCACCAAAGAGTGCACCTGTCCAGGCCATGGGCCACCAGCTTCTCCAGGAGAATGGTGTGGGAGACCGTGTCAAAGACTTTGCTGAAGTCTAGGTAGACCACATCAACAGCCTTTCCCTCATCCACCAGGCGGATCACCTGGTCATAGAAGTAGATGAGGTTGGTCAGGCAGGACCCATGCTGGCTGGGCCTGATCCCGTGGTTGTCACGGACATGGCATGTGATTATCCTCAAGATGACTTGCTCCATGACCTTCCCTGGCACCGAGGTCAGGCTAACAGGCCTGGAGTTCCCTCGATCCTCCTTACGACCCTTCTTATGGATGGGAGTCACATTAGCAAGTCTCCTCTCTCTGGCTGCTGTTCCTTCAGCAGCTTTTTCCCCTTCTTAAAAACATTATCCCAGGGCCACTACCACCATCACTGATGGGCTCAGCTATGGCCAGCAGTGGGTCCATCTTGGAGCTGGCTGGCATTGGCTCTGTCAGACATGGGGGAGGCTTCCATCATCTTCTCACAGAAGCCACCACTGTAGTGTGTCCCGCCAAACCCTGGCCATGCAAACTGAATACAAGTGTGTACAAGCAGTCACAGATACAAACTGATAAGTAAGACTCAGATTAAAAAAACCCTTAAAAATCAGAAATTACTATAAGCAATGCTAAGGGTAAGAGTCTTGGAGGAGGAGAGGAGATGATGTATTGAGAGAGAAGGCTGGTGGATGGGAAGACATTCAGAAGATGATTGGAGACTTTCCAGTGGGACACAAATTTTTTTCACCTGTGGGTTGAAGATTCACATAGGTTCTGAAATCTGCAGGGTGGTCATTGATTGTCATCCCAGTTTCTGGTGGTATATTCATGCCACAAAACCCCCCCAAGCATTTGTCCTCCTTCTTTCTCACAGTCTCTGTCACATTCAGATAGGGAGACAGGACAGACTTCATATTTTTGTTCTCTGCCACCTCTCCTGTTCACTCCAAGTGTCTGTCCAGTCTGGGGCAAAGCTGCATTTCCAAGATGTGCGTCTCGCTCCCTGCCAGCCGTGAGAGAGGCATTTCCAGTCTTCGTGCTCTGGGCTGCCAGACCTGTAATATTTTTTTTCCAGGAATGCTAAATTCTTTCCAAAACTATTTAAAATAAACAACCAAACAATTTCTTTTTGCTAAGCACTTACTGGCCCAGCAGCAACTTTTTAAACGACAGATACTTCCTAAGGTTTCCGTTCATGCTTGGACACAGCGATTGCGTAGAGAAGCTGCATTATGCATACATCGGACCGAGCATAACAGCACCTGCTGCTGCTCCTGCTGCTACTAAAGAGAGAGCAACTAATCTCTTTAATTATTGGAGAAGAATTAAGGCTTTGATTTCTCTTATTGCAGAAACATAGGTATTTCCCCCCTGCAGGTTGGGGAGGAGATGCTCTTTGCCTTCTTGTGCTGCTGCAAGAGGGGCTTAAACCGTTGGGTGGGTGGCCCCCGCTGGCAGCACCTGAAGGAAGAGTGGGGTTGCACAGACACCCACCCCTCCGTTATCTATACGGGAATCGGTGAGTGTGGGTTTTACCCCACACTGGCAGTGCTACGCGCGAGGCAGAGGGGCCGGTTGGCTCCCTGGAGCTGTGGTAGAAGCGATTCCCTCGGGTCCCATGGGCGGCAGAGGGGGGCAGGCTGAGGACAAGGGTTAGGTTCTCTCTGGGAGCAAGGCGAATGCAAATGGCAGCGGGATTGTCTGGGCGCTGCTGGAGCCCGCCTGTCTGCAGGCGTGCTGCATGTTCTGGGCGCACCAGGGAACCACAGGACCGCCGGCACATCGGCTGTCTCCAGCGAAGAGATGGGCTTGTCATCAAGCCAGCACATCTGCTTCTTTCGCCTGGGAGGAAGAGGTGGTGAATTGGGAGTAGAAAATAATCATGGGGTAATTGTTTTCCTGATGAGGATTTTGTACCATGTTATTAGGAGGACCTTGCTGACCACATGCTGCAAAGGGCAAAGGGAAATGGAGGAGCTCTTGCAGGACAAGGGAGGGTCTATTGGACAAGGGAGGGTCTATTGCCAGCCCCCCCCAGTTAAAGCTGGACAGGGTTGGGCTGTAGTGGTCTTCTGTCGAATGCTACCAACATTTGGTAAGCCTCCTTTTCTAAACTGCCCTCCCCATCCTCTTTTTACCCCCCTTCCAGACCCTTGCCTCCGTTAAAGCAAGAGGAGCGCAGCCATGGAAAAGAGCAAAAAAGACCCTTTCCATCCTTTCAGCTCCCTGCTGCCCTCCCCTCCTTCCCTCCCTCCCCGCAAAGGAGCCGTGAGTATTCCTCTGTACCACAAAAAGGACCTGCCGAAGGATCTAGGACAGAAAGGGTTAACCTCAGACGAGCACTAGCTCCAACACAGTTAATCCATATAAAGCTCATGGATTTCTCTGCAGTGATCTTTGTGGTTGTCATTTGCATTTTTTTCCTTTTGTGAAATCTTTTCTTCTTTCCTTTTACACTCGTACGCATGCAGAAATTAGCATATTGTACCGAGAGTGGGAGATGTAAGAAGCCGACCCCCTGCTGTTCAGCGGATTGTGCAATCTGCAGGCGGCATCAATTTTTCAGCAGTTTTCTCATTTCTCATTACAGTCAGGGCACCGCACAGCTACCGATTCAACACAATCCCTAGTGGTCCTACAGACAAGCATATGGGCTGTCGAATATCCGTACTGCTACTTTCATAGCATTAATATCCTTGTTTATGCTTCCACCGTAATTAATCCTGGTATTAATATAGTTTGGGCTTAGCTTTACTAATTATGTATGGGCTAGCAGGATAATTATGTCAGCAGACTCTGGCGCTGACACTTGACAGCAGTTTGCTAACCTTAGGAGCGGCACATAAACACTTTGGCCGATCCTGCCTTGGAAACGAGGGAGGCGAAGACACAAGGAGGAGGGTGGATATGGCGAATCGATGTCTGATAACTATAAATAGTGTTTTGAAAATAAGGAAATTTCACAAGCACAATAAAGTTGTCCTCGGGTATCAAACTCCGTGGTTGTCATAGTGATGTGTGCATTATTAAGAGGGTGTTGTTCACTCTGGCATCTAATCTTATAATGAGGACGGCTCATTATCGGCCCGATGAAAGTCCCTTTCCCCACTGACCGCATCGCAGCTTGGCGGGTGCTTGGGGCTGGGGGGAGATTTTCCCCGTACTCCTTCCCTGCCCTCCATCCCACCCCAAACAACCTCGTCAAGCTCTCGGTCCAGCGTACCGCCGCGCAGGGCTAGTGGACGGCCGGCGCTGGGCAAGCCATTTCCCTATTTTTCTCTGCTTTTGAGCACGCCTGTGACTTAATGGGTACAAAAAATTGTGCCCTGGCCACTTTAGTCTCTTTGGCGGTCCCTGGCCCTCGTGTTCATTAACATTGCAGATTGGCGAGTTTAAAACGAGCCGTTGGCTTGCTTTTATTCCTGCACCTGCTTCTGCCGCCTGGCCGTTCCCAGCAAATACCCTTCGCGGGGTCAACGATGCCCCTTCGCGCCAGGCGCGTGGCTTAATGGAACTTCCTTCGCTTCTCATTAGCCACTTTGCATTTTTATGGAGCGCTATTAGCTGGGATGCAGGCTCACTTTTAATTCCCTTCTGAGGTTTGTACACAGCGGTCTCATCCCTCCCCCTGCTCCCCAAACAATCCAATTATCACAGTTTGTCACACAGGCGCGGGTGACCCACATGCCACCTGCTCCGCTGGCGGGCCCGATCCTCTGGGATGGCAGCCAGGCATGCGAGTTTGAGTTTTGCCTCAGTGGGACCCTTTAAATGGCTTTAAAAAACATATATCTGCTTTAGTGGGCAGAACCAAAACCAGAACCTGAAATCGGCTGTGAAATTGCATTGTTTGAAGGTCTGGGATTTGAAAACGGCTTAAAAGAATTTAATTCTTCCCTCTCCCCCTCTTTTTTTTTTTCTTTTTTTTCTTTTTTTTTTTGTTTTCAGAAATAGCTTTATGTCTAGACAGGCAACCTGTGTATTGTTCCAGCCGAGTTAGGATTAAAACGACCCTGATGAGGTAAGGATCTGATCAGCTGGAAAGTCTGAAAAGTGGAAGTTAATGGAAGTGCTGCTGCCAGACTCCTATACAGGTATGTGTGTAAGCGTGAGGCCAGAATTAAGGATGTGATTAAAAGCCATCATCTTCAATTGGATTTATCATGTGCAGATGCATTTTCCTGAAATGGCTCCCAAATCTTGCCCAAAGACATGAGTGGAAATAGTCCCCGTATCTTCAGTTAATTTTGGAGCAGCCCCCTTGAGCTGTGCCATTAAACCCCCCCAGGCTGGACTTTCCTCCGCTCAGCCCTCGCTGTGAGATTTCAGCCCCTTCCCAGCAGCTTGTGCCTCTTGGCTGATGGCAGCCCTGGGGCACTTGGCTCCTGCTCGCCAGTAGCTGGGTCACCATCGTAGAGCACGGTACCACGAGCCCTGCTCCTGGACCTATTTTTTAGATTAAAGGGTCCCTTGCTAAAACACAGAACCAGTCCTAACATCAGGAACTTCATCCCAGGTCTCCTTCTTCCCAGGCAGAAACTGCAATTGGAGACAACAGAGCCACGTGCTGTCTTTGGCTCCGAACCCTGATGTTTTTTTTGGGAAGGGTAGAGCTCAACATGAGTGGTGAGTGCACGGCCTCACGTCTGGCGTGACACTGGGCTCCTGTACCCTAAGAGGTGCTGAATCCATGGCTTGGGTGATCAACCTGCAGATTGCCAAGGGTGAGCTGTGATTTGCCCAAAGAAGAGGTAGTCCCTCGAAGTTCTCCACTAAGCGTTAACAAGCAATCTCTTCTTATAGAGACTTCTGTATGTTGACAATATGCACCAGGGTTTCTCCATGGCTTCCTTCTTTTTTTTTTTTCTTTTTCTTTTTTTCTTTTGGCCATTGTATTTCAGCTGAAAGTAGGGTCTCTCCAGTAAGGGTTTCCTGCTGTATGTTCTCTTTGACACACAAAAATCAAAGGGAATTTTGCACATGACTAAAACAAGAGGCTGGAAGAGGCCCTCAAGGTGTAGCTAGAAAGTCCTGAATTCCTCCACCAGTACAGAGGAGAAATCCTCCTGCCCTGAAGCAGTCATCTCCAAGGAAAATCTGTGTGTTTGTGTTTTTAGACTGTGAAGGGAATTTGGATAAACCATGACACTGTACAAACTTTTTACCTTTCCACCAAATCCCACATTTCTAAATCTTGAGATCCAGATTGTCTGAAAGTTGTATAGCATTTTAATGTTGGTCATTCCTCTCAGTTCTGTGTCATTCGAAGGCTGAGAGTTGGTAGAAGGGAGCAAAATAAGAGAAATGTTTTAAATATGTGTGACTAGTAAATGGATTGACATTTTGTCTTGTATTTCAAAAGGCTTTTTCTACTGGGAAATTAGTGTCTACTCATAGCATTGTGATAATCCGCTTACAGTCCAGTTCATCAATATCTTAAGTACCCACATGCTTTTCCTCTAGAACAAAGTAACTTTGTCATTTATGTGCTGGTTGTCAACCATCTCAAGTAAACTGCCTAGCAGAGTATGGGTGAGTTTTATCCAGCTGTGTATACTTTAGTAGCATAGACTAAATAGTGCTATCAGTAATTCTATTTTCCGGTTACCAAGAGCTTGTTAGACCCCTCGGAGCACAACTACACTGCTCTTTACCCTCAGGACCTTGCAAGCTGACACCAGACGCTGTAGGGAATGGGAAGGGCAGGGAGGAATACGGGCATCAGCAGGAGAACGTGGCAGAATGGACAGGCAAAAAATTGAGAGGGTAAGTAGCAACCAAACTTTTGTTTGGTTCATTCTTGATCAGCTCCATCAGTCTGTCAATGTGGTCCTTTTGAATTCCCTGAAACAGCAGAAAAAGTCCTCAATTTTGCATACCGATAGCCCACTGACGACAGAAATGGCTCGCGGAGCTACAGCCACAGATTGCCGTGGCAGCCCTGAGTGTAAATGGCTTTAGCAAAGTTTTGGATGTATCTACTGTGGACTAAAATACAACCTGAGACTCAGAGAGTGCCTAAACTGCTGACAGGCAGAAGCTGAGAGGGCGTATCAGGGAAAGATCTTGGTGTACAAACTCTATTTCTGTTCTGTCTAAACATCTGCTTCTGGCCACAGTCAGAAAGAGGCTACTGGGCTACAAAACCCCTTATTTTGATGCAGTGTGGCCTTTCTTAACCCATTTTAGGGTGTACTGTTGCATACCTGGTGCTTCTGGCTTTATGGCATTCCCTCTGCTGCAGGTAGCACTGCAGACGCCTGGGCAGAGATCAAGGCCCTTGCTCTCCATCTCTGTGAGTCAAGGCCATCGAAATTCATGTCATGCCCCGTGGGGACAGAATTACTAATGCAGAATGCCACTAAGAGCTTGCCCTGTTACTGTGGGGTCTTGAAAAGGGAATTCTAGCAAAATGGGGTGGGTATTAGCTTGTTTTCCATCACTGCCCTGGGTTACTGCACGGGAGACACTGGGGAGCAGAAACATAAATGGAGCATGGGATTTTTTATTGGTGCATGAGCACTGAAACTATTACTCATGGTGTGTAGTTTGAGTCAATGCAGTTTTAGGTTATCTGCTGAACATAAATTCACCATACATAAACATCTGACAGCAATTACACTTAGTGATGTCGTTGGAAATCAGATTCATATCTCCACCCTGAGCTTCTAAAAGGACCTTTTCAACTTCAAGACCCCAAATTAGCAAACAAATTATTCATGTGTGTTATTTTAAGCACGTGCTTTAATTCAAACCCAATCCTTTAAGCACACCTTGAGCTGAGCAAGTAGGAGAGTGCGTTGCTCAACCGGACCTGGGTGAATTTTCCAAGCAGTGTTAGAAATTAAACAGCTGGAGTTATTTTAATATTTCCAAGACTGTCTTTTTAAGGAATCCAGACTCTGATAAAGTGTTGGTTAATGAAGTCAGTTGGAGGGGGATAATTCCAATTTTGGATCAGCTTCTGAGTTTTGCCATTTGTTTTCATTATTCCCATCCAACTGATGGCAGTGGATGGGGGGGGGATGCCCAGCTGGGGCACAGAAGTATGTCTGGGTTATTGGGTTATTGATTCCTGTCCTGAGCTGTGGATGACCCTGGGCTTTCCTTCCCAGGGGCACAGCTGAAGGTTAGCAGCTTCTCCACACCCAATTTAGGCAATATAGAATTTGCCTTGTCGTGATGTACACTGAATAGGTGAGCTCACCCACTTTTTTAATTCACTGCTACTCGACAATCTTTGTCGTGCACCAGGAGTTATTCTAGGCTGTGACAGCATCCCAGTATTTTCTGTTTCATGAAGCTGTTCTCATGGAAGGTAATTTGCCTTCAAGCATTTGGACTAAAGAAAGGTTAGATGTGGTACTTAGGGACATGGTTTAGTGGGTACTAGGTGGTGGTGGGACGATTGGACTAGATGATCCTTGAGGTCTCTTCCAACCTTAATGATTCCATGATTCTATGATTCAGCAAAGCAGAGAAGTCACCAAAAATGTCCCTTTGGCAATTTCTGCTCTTAGCATCTGCCCCCTTTCCTGCTGATGTCAGTAAGGGCAGTGAGGACCCGGGTACCACTTTGTCCTTCAGTCGATGTGGCACAGAAAGCTCAGTTATGAGGTCCCACTCCTGCACAAGCCCCAGGTGTGCCTCGGCTGAGCTGAGAGATCTGGCCTTTGCAAATAAAAGAGGTCAGGACAGAAGGAGTGGGTCTCTGATGAATTGCATGCTAAAAGAAGATCCGCATTCTGCCAGTTGCGTGATTATACTCTGGGACATGTTTTTTTAATGGAGACAGAAAACAGACATTTTGACAGGACCGAGTTTTGCTTAGGGCTATCTATGTGCTGTTCCCACCAAAGCTTCTTGGCCAAATTTGTCCCTTGTTTGAGAAGACACAACTCTACTGAGGCATGATAGAGCCGAGTTTGATACTGAAGTGCAGCTGAAGAAAAATATTCCATGAAATCCTGCTGCTGCCCTATCCTTGTCTGGCTGGCAAGCATGCAGATTTAAAGAACAATGTTTTGATTCTCCAAATGCTCTTTAATTCCATCTCTCTTCTTTTAAACTTGTCTTGTTGAGCACTCTCCCTGTGAATAAACTGTTATTGGGGCTTTACCTGTTCCGAGCATCAGAAAATCTCAAAGAATGTCTAATGTTCATGGGCATAGAGTACTGCTGATATATAAACAAATAAATAAACAGAGAAAGAGAGGATAAAATATTGAAAGGAGTAATCTGAAATAGCGTTGCAGGTCCTGCAATGCGAGAGAAAAACTTTACAAAGATGTGGATCTTGCCAGAAGGGATCATGTCAGTGCAAAGTGATGTTTTCTTCCCTTTGGTGATGGCACCAGTGGGGCTTTGGAAAGCACTGGTGCTCTAAGTACTGCAGCATTAACATTGTATAGTTATGGGTGAAGTGTCTTTCCCCGTTTGCAAAGGTACTTTTGTTTGAAATGTCCACACTGGTGTTGAATCATCTCTCTGGAGATGGCTCAGGTCAAGGCTAAGACTGTGTTGAAAAAGGCACTGTAGTCAGATGCAGGTGAGCTTGACTGAACTGCAGGAGGGTAGATAACTCACCCTTGGCCCATATTGGGTGGAAAGTCAGATTAGGTGATTTGATAATCAAATCTAAACCAGCTACTACTGTATCAATGTCAGGTTTGTAAGTTAACATCAAAATGTCAACAGTGACATCTTCCTCAGAAGACCTCAAGGAATACTGGATAGAGGTTTTAGTTCAGCAAACTGCACTGCACGTGAGGCAATCTCACTGATGTTGTAGGATTTATTTTTGCCTTTTGGCCCAGACATGTTTAGCTACCTTGCTGGACTTTGTAAACTTGACATTATTATGAAGTGGGGTTTTCACGCTGTCTCAAGGAAGAAAAAATGGCCAACTCCCTTGTGACCTGAGGGAAGGGAAAGGAAATGATTTGTGAATATGTTTGGGCTCTTCCCTATGCAAGGGCGACTGTATAATGGTGCTAGCCAGGGCTCTTGCCAGCTCCCTGTGGCAGTCATGGTACTCTACAGGTAGTCCCACCTAACTCATTTAACTGGCCTGTGCCAAAGGAGACTGCAGTAACGGTACTGGAGAGTAACACCCTTCGTGTATCCACTACACTCACTGGTAATTGCCAGCTTCACCTTGCCCAGCAGGGCTTTGGTACCCTGTGTAGCTGTATGGGAAGGTCATATTTCAAATGATAGCTCATATGAGCTCATATCAAGTTCATTTGAGCTGTCCCCTGAGAGGTTCAAGAGGCCACCAGGCAGTGGCTAATGGTTAGCTACCAGCTGTGCTAGTTAAAACTAACTGAAGTCACTCTGTCTCTTACAACAAAACTGACTCAACTACCTAATGCCCTCCATCACTGAGCAGCCAACCACTGAAAATTAATTTAAGCCTTGTCTGTCTCTGCATGGCCCAAAGTGAAGGTGTAGAAGACGAAGCTCTCCTCTACCATTGCATGTGGAATCCTGTTTCCTCCTTGTTTGTGAAAGAGCGTTTCTCTGAGGTTTTTCTAGGAAACGTCAAATATGACAACAGGGTGTGGAAAAAAAAATAATCAAGCTACCTGCAATGAACGGGGAAATAATTTGAGAAACACGGCAATTTAGGTATTAAAATTTTATTAATTAAATTAATTAAAATTAAATTAATTAAAATCTTCTTTCTTCATGAGAAAAAACCCATCTGTTAGAAGAGTCATAAAGCCCTTTAAATCAGGCTCAGGTACCTTTTCGGAAGATGATTG
The DNA here is from genome assembly GCA_013399095.1 of Psophia crepitans. Taxonomy (NCBI): domain Eukaryota; kingdom Metazoa; phylum Chordata; class Aves; order Gruiformes; family Psophiidae; genus Psophia; species Psophia crepitans. The sequence continues at coordinate 145,529 of VWZZ01000518.1, forward strand.
CCAGTTCAGGATCTGCTCAGTGTGGAGGAGTACAAATGTACCATTTTTAATCATGATAAATAACTTCTCTTTTATCAAATCATCTCTGCTGGAAATAGTTTCGCTCCATGCGGTAACGATAATTTGCGCACTTATCATTCGGTACCTTCCCAAGACAAGCAGCCGGCCATGGGATGTAATTTAACAACTTATCAACCACAGGTTCATCCAGCCCTTTCCAGCCAAAAGGGCATTTCACATTATTTCAGAGACTTCACCATATATTGCCGTCAATTTAAGATTTCAACAGCCCTTAGTCATTAAAATTTTCCACTCAGCACTTCACTTTATAACCCAGGGACGTGGCTGCTGAACGGCACCGGCAGACCCACTGAATTATCTGCTCCATGCAGGTGATGGGATAATTACCAAAAGGATGCAAATCGCTAGCTGACTGTCAAAGGGCGCTATCATGATTAGCTGTACGTGTCACATACAGAGGTTGGAAAGGCATGGTGGGGGAAAGAAGGGGGGTATCTGTGGCATGCTTATCTCCCTCCTTCTGTGTTTTCAGCTGGAGGTCTCTCTGGGGTTAGGTCTCCTGAGCGCTCAGAGCGATGGGATCTGGTGTCTGGCTCGGTGCGTTGCATGCCGTCTCTGTTGAATCAGCAGCGGAGAGGCAGGGAAGGTCGGCAAGGTCCCATGGTTCACTCCCCTGCAAGCCTGTGTGGCAGGTCCAGGCCTGGAAGAACCCTGGCTTCAAGGTTAGAGCGTGTCTTCATGACCACTGCAAAGGTATGTGCTATGTCTTCAAAGCCAGGCACCTAGGAGTTGTGATCAGAAGGAGCAGACAGTCGTTTCGGTACTGGTGCATGAGACCAGTAGTGCACAGGCTTTCCTTCGTCGTGTGCATCTCCTCAAATCCCTCTCTGGGATTGCAGCAGACCAAGAACTGGCTTTCTCTGGGTGTCTCCCGTCTGAAGAGCTTGTCTGCTACTTGGCATGGAATGGCAAACTCTTCCTGGCTAAAGAAATCCATCCTACGGAGTAACATGGGATGGTGTCTGGTGGCAAAAGCAGGTGGCTGTTGGTGGAGGAAAATGGCAGATGAAGTTTTGGGGATGGCAGCAGGAGAGAGGTCTGGTGGATCTGTTGATGGATGTTAAGATCTGCTTGTGCTGTGCAGGAGCCACAGACAGAGGCACCTGTAGGAGATTTGAGGACATGTTGGAGGAAGTGTGAGAAGGGAGGTGGCAGTTCTGCCGCGCTGCACCTGCTGCAAGGGGATGCCTGGCCAACGAAACTGGCTCTTACCTTTACCCCGTGGTCAAAGATGTGAAGTGGGATGGCTGCAGAAATCCTTTTAAAAAGATAAGTTCTTAATAGGATATTTCTTTCTCTTTGAGGTATTCTTCATTATTTGCAGCCTCTGCAAATTAGGTCTCAGGGGGTGTGGTGCTACTGGCTAGACACACCGCTGCACGGCTCGGTACAGCTGGCAGGCGGCTAGCGTGTGGCTGGGCACTCCCTTGGGAGGGAGCGCTGTTTGGTCCCTTCCTTACGCTTAGGATTTCAGCCTGGTTGTGTGCTTGCTCTCCCACTCTCATACCTCCTCCATGGCTGAAGGATGGGGAATTAGATGGGGCTGTAGAGAGGGTTTGGACAAGGAGTGGTGGGCACAGGAGAGTGCCTCTCTGTATTTAGCGTACAGTGCTTTGACTGAGTTGGCCTGGGGTCTCTCTGTGGAAAATACCTGCTTTGTGGGAGTGTAGTTCCTTTTTGGACAGCAGGCTCAAGCAAAAAGAAGTTTGGAGGACTACTGGATGTGACTTGTCCACCTGAAGAAGGATTTCCCTGTCCCAGGTTTCTGCAGCAGTGACCCTAGGCATCCATTACAGTCAGCATACACATAACTAACATAGTCTTGGCTCTTCCTTTTCTCATCCTGAACTGGGTCATGACACCCTAAAACTGTGTTGTTCTTCCCCTTTTTCTATAGAGACAGGGGTGACTAGTTGAGTGGCAGACTTCTGTGTTGCAATGTGAATAGCGAGATGAGTCCTACTTGCTCCCATTGAGATAGATTTTATGAGACTGGGGACCATCTCTTCCCTTTGCAGCAGCTTTCTTCTGACAGCGCTACCAGCTCTTACTGGCCATGTTGTTGTTATCTTTAAAATCAAAAGCATTGGCGCAGTGTTTTCTGACCTCCTGACAGACACAGTCAGGCTCCGTGCTCTCCAGCTGGCTATTGGAGCTGTAGCTGATTCCCAAAAAGCCTGCTAGAGTCCCACTGCAGCATCCTGAGGTTCCTAACTGTGCCTCCTACCCCTCGCAGGAGTCATGCTCCTCACGGCTGCTTCCTTCCTCTTCCTCCTCACTTATGTCCCCGCTTGGATGGGGACGTTGGAGAAGTAGCAACAGTGTTCATAATGATCAGCGTGGTGGATGGCCTAACGTGAGGCTTTTCTTCTCTGCTGGGTGCCTCAAAGCTCACAGGAATTGGAGGCGTCTGCCTGTTTGGCAAACCTGGCTGAGCTGGACCAGCCAGCCTGAAAGATGTCTGGGGAACTGGTCTGCAAGTCTCATTTCCTTGGGAAAATATCATTTATTTAAAGCTTTGCTTCATTTAAATAGAAGAACTCTTTCCCCTCTTTTGGTTACTTCTTGCTTTTAAAAGGTCCTTTGGACTGAAAGAAAAAGCATATAATTCCTTCCATAAATGGTTCAACATCCATTTTAAAACCCCAAGAAATTTGAAGAGGTCATCTGCCTCTACTCCACCTGCTGCTACCACTTGGGGATTGGAATGTAAGACCTACAGCACAGGAACCAAAAGTCAAAGACCTGGACCAGCCTTTTACAAGGCTGCACCGAAATAAAAGGAGAGAGGAGGGACAGGAAAAAACGGGGGAGGTAAAATAGGACTCAGAGAAAAATATGCACATTAAAATGAATTCTAGATGTATTTTTTCCAATCATTTTTAATGTTGAGGTGGCTTTTGAGCAGATTGTTGCGCATGGTATTTCAGCCAGACCTGTTACAGCACAAGCTTACAGTGCAGCACAATTTAATTAAAAAAAAAGTTGCAGGATTCCCAGGCGCTCGTTAAGCCTCCCACCACCGCTGCAGTGCGGGAAGGCGTGCAGAACGGGGGCTGAACTGCCTGGTGTCACACAGCACCCGCCTTCCTGGAGTCCCCAACGCCTGGTTTAGTCATTGCATCATTTATCTTCTCTGTGCACCTCGCCTCTCTTCAGGCTTCGCTGCCTCAAACGTAGGCAGTGCCTCCTGTTTTTACAGTTGGGTACAGGCTGTAGCAATCAAGGACGGGGGGAGTAAGAGGGTCAGCCGTGCTCCAGCTGTTTGCCGCTGGCACCGCACTAACGTGCTGATTCAGGGACCCTCTGACTGTTCCCTGCTGTTGTCCTTGGTGGTGACATTTGGTGCTGGGTGCTGGAAGTTGTTCAGGGCAAAGCACACTCAGTTCAACGAGTATCTTTTATTTTGTTGCCAGCTAAGTGACCCTGCCATCAGTTTGGTAAGATGCCACTCTGCTGCTTGAGAAAGGAGGAAAATCCCCACTGCCAGCTGTAATGAGTATATTCCTGGGTTTACACCTGTGTAAACATGAGTAGAATGAGACAAGGCTTGGCGTGACGGGGCTGGGAGAAGAGTTACGGCTGAGAGAAGACTTTAAGAAGATGTTGAGAATAGTGCTCTGCCTCCATGCCCCTGCCTTTGCAGCCAGGATCATTATCTCTCCTTGCCATAATTTTGGGATAGACTGCTTGTGTCTGCGTAGCTGTTCATCTTCCAGATGGCTTACAGGTGCCGTACAGGGCTGGCATTAAAGTCTGCTTGCATAAGGTATTAGGGAGGGAGCATTTACTTGAAAAAAAATATCACACAACTTCTCAAAATACAGGACAACTCTTCCACAGCACATTGTTAAAACACAGAGATAGATCAGCTGATTTTTTGAGTGAGAATCCAGATTTTCAAAGGCTCTTTGCTTGAGAAGGAGGGGCAGGCTTTGAGGAGATGTCCCTTCTTGCCTGGGTAAGTAACCACAGGGCAAGGTCTTCACCAACACCCGGTGCTTTGCATCATGGTGGGAGATGCTCACCATCTTCTGTTTTACAGAAGATAATGGGCATTTCTGAAGCCTGATCTCAATTGTATCTCTTCTGAAAGTACATCTGGGTTATTCTTCAGCGAAGTACGAAGACCTGGGTACATCGCTGGAGAGCCTGGGGGAAGGCTCTTCCCTGAGCACAGTTTCCTCTCTCCAGGCTGCAACCTCTGCATCCTGCAGAAGGGAACCTGGGTCTCTCCCTGTGCTTTTTCTCCCCCCATGTGAGTGAGGATATTGTTGTACAAGCTCGCAGACCTGGGCCATGTTTTGGATTTGTGGAGGGGATTTCTGCTGACTACACTGCAGTATTTGTGTTCAGAGTTAAAGACTTTACTAGGATGTGTGGATTTTTTTCCCGAAGTCCTGCAGGAAACCTAACGAGTGCATTTTCTAGTAGCCGTCAGCCTCCTGTGAGCTGCGTTAGGATGCACGTACCCACGCGGCTCCTGAGCGAGCACGGCGCCGGATGCTCCTTCCCACCTGCTCAGCGTTTAGTGTCCACGGAACACCTTTGCATGTTCAGTTGAAGAAGGACCCCTGGGTGCAGCCGGCAGCACTCATCCGCACAGCCCGGGCTAACTCAGCAGAGAAAATCAGCGCTTCCCCCTCCTGCGTGAGACCCAGGGCTGTGCCAGCACACCCGCTTTTGCAGCTGCGTAAGGAAAGACGACAACAACAGAGCGTGTAGAGGCATCTTCGCTCAATAAAGCCTAGCAGTTGCTGGCAATCAGTGAATTAGGGAACTTCACAAGCCAGAGGCTGCAGCCAGATCCTCATGTTTAATAGCTGCCAGTGGTCCCAGTCTCCATGAATTTGTCTAATCCCTTTTTTAACCCATTTGTAATTCCAGCCTTTGCAACATCCTGTGGTGATGGTTGGGCCTTTATTTGTTTTAAACCTGATGTCTGGACATATCTTTGGATGGCCGTTTCCCTTCCTGCCAAAGCCACTTGGCTTCACCTCGTTTCTTCAAAGAGGGCTCTGATGCAGCACCATAAATCATTATGGCCAGAAAATATCCTTTGGAATCCCACAGTATCATATCAAAGCTTTGGACTGTGTGTGGTCTTTTAACTACAAAATGTATGCTTAAAAAATTGAAGGGTATTTTTTTCCCCCTAAGTGGTCTGGAAAGGAGCAGATTGTCCTTGGACTGTTTGCAGAGGCCGGATTTCAGCAGCTGTCATGCGTTTGGCTTCTCCCCATCTCCAGGAATGCTGATATCATGGAAGGCAGGATGGAGACGGCATTCAGAAGACCTGGGGCAAATGGAGCGGGGTTTTGAAATTGCTAGTACTGGTGTTTCCACATCCAAAAGATCTCTCTTCTCCCATATCTTAAATTTATTGTGCTCGTTTGTTATTTCCTTTGACCAGAGGCCAACAAACAGCACACAATACATACGTACTTTGCAGAACAGAACTAAAGAGTGGTTTCCAGTACAGGGCAGACGCAGTCTAAAGCATCTAGATTCACCCTGCGTGAGAGAAGGGGAGGAATCAATGCTTCAATCTATTCAGAAACAATCCATTTCCAAATCCATTTCCAAAACTAAAAAACAAACAAACAAGCAACACCCCCCTGCCCCCAACAAACAAAAAAGAAAGCAAAACTTCCACCCTTTAAAAAGAAAGTGAAAGGGAATCTAAGCAAGTTTAAATTTGGTGAGTGTTTTTGGAGATCTGAAATGAAGTGCTACAGAGAGCTCAGCACGGGCAAACCGTGGTTCACTCACCGGAGATTTCAATAAAAGAGTGAAATTTGCCAAACTCTGTTCCTGAATGTGTTGAAGGATTAAAAGCCTGATCCTACGCTACTTGGAGGTAGTGGGACTCTTCACTTGGTCAAACAGGGGTCAGCCCTGAATAAAGGGCTTAGGTCCCCCCAAAAAAGGAGATGTGCTGTCCTACAGGGTATGGGCAAAACAACTGTCCAGTCAAGCGAATCCTGTTGTTCTGGCAAGAAGTCAGTGCTCATTTCTGCAGGGAGTACCTCTTTCCTCGCTTCAGGAGAGCAGTTTCCCAGGAGCTGCAGCCATGCAGAATATTGCTTTGGAGCAGGCATGAAAGTCTTATGCTCTTGCAGTGTCACAGAGGAGCTCTGTATCTACTACAACCATCCTAGTACAGAGAATCCACATTTTATTTCTATCTAACTCATCCATTGCACATCCTTTTAAACTGATGAAAGGGACCACGAAATTTGCCCTTGCATGGACAGAGTACACCATAGCAAACAGCTCAGAGAAGCTGGGCAGGGGTAGTGCCGTAGCTGTCTGCCTTTTCCAAAAAGAAGCAAATTCTTTTACCCTGATACATCACACTGGATCCTGATGGTAGAGGGCTATTAACAGCAGCAGGTCACTCTAGGACAATGCGTGAGGAGGGTGAAGCATGTAGCATATGGTTTTGCACATTGAGGGATGCAGCAGTTGGTTAGCTAGAAGCTGGCTTCATCTGGGTCTCTTTCTGATCTCACAAGCTTTGTCCTCATAAATATGTGTGGCCGAAAACAGTCTGTACCAGTGTTTTCGGACACTTTGTGGCTTCAGCCTCGAGTTGTGCAAGACTGCAGACACATACTGTGGAAAACTGCCTTTTCATAATTTGCTAAACTGTCTTTAGTAATTTGTTTCCAACCTTTAAGGTTGGAAAAGACCTCTAGGATCATCAAGTCCGACTGTCAACCCAACACCATCATGTCTACTAGACTATGTCCCGAACTGCCATGTCTACACGCTTTTTGCACACCTCCAGGGACGGGGACTCCCCCACCTCCCTGGGCAGCCTGTTCCAGTGCCTGACCACTCCTTCAGTGAAGAAAGTTTTCCAAATATCCAATCTAAACCTCCCCTGGAGCAGTTTGAGGCCGTTTCCTCTTGTCCTATCACTTGTTGCTTGGGAGAAAGGTCGCCATCCTGACATCTAGCCTCATGCATGAGTTTGTCCTGAAGACAGCCACATGTCCACTTGTCTCTAAATCAGGGAATCTAAGTCAATTTGGTTGTTGAGCTATTTCTTATGCTAAAGATAAGGCACCAAAGAGCTTCCCACCAGGTACCGATTTTGTATGATGGTATCATGAATGTGGACAGTGTTTACAGAATCAGATCTTCCTTGTGTTTATCCCTTCTAGATTATATCTAGGTAATATCTAGATTAACATAATATCTAATAATATCTAGATAATATCTAGATTAACATTTGAAGTGACAGACCATATAATTCATAAAAGGCAAATAGTCTCACCGAAATGGACTCCCCTGTATAATGGTAGAGTAGCATAGAGGGGCATTAAAAGTGAATATGGTTCTCTGATAGTTAAAAAGCAAAGCCTCCCTCACTCCCTTTTTAATAGCAGTGGTTCTGAAAATGACATTAGTTTTACTACTGTCCGCAAGGCTAAAAGGAGAGGCACATGTGACTCTTTGGTCTTTCAATTAAAATGAACTTTATTGCAAAACGTTTGTTCTTTTGTTGTCTTGCCAGCTGGGTGGCTTCAGGAGCTTGAATAATACATGTGCAGCATTGTACGGTAATTGTTCCCCATCCTCAGAAACTCACAGGTTATGAATTCATAGATTGTTTGTGCAGCTGATGGTGGCTTTGAGCTTCTCCATAGTTAGGAAGGGACTGAACTCGGTGCAGACTGCATGTATACAGCTTCAGTGAATCCAGATTTAATATTTGGCAAAAAAAATCCACATCAACCCCAAGCCTACTGCTAAGAGTATGTCAGGCTTGGCAGGGTATGAAGCCCAGATTCATCCTGGCTACCCTAAGATAAAGGGAAATCTAATTGAGGTGCCTGATTCAAGAGCATCACCTGAGCATATAACCTAAGCCAGAGAAGTGAGACCACTGCAGAAGGCAATGAGAGTGGGATGAATCACCCTGCAGGACCTCTTTATCTGTCTCGGGTGAAGAAAAATAGAGCTCTTAGGGCGAGCAGTCAGTAATGCAAAGTTCAGGTAATGCATTGAGCTGACATGCATCTAGGCCTGTGTGCCTGAAAGTGTTCAGGTCCTGCCAAAGAGGGCTATAGAGCTAGTGAAGTGTCAGAGTAGCTGCTGTTGTATTGCTAGGACTTCTCAGGCCTGGGAGGAAGAGTGGCCTCGCAGCAAGAGGTGGGAAAGAAAGAGGGAAAACAGTGAGGTAAAGGCAGAGGAGCAATGAGGAATGATGATGGTGATGAAAGGAAGGAGAAAACAGAAGAAAAGCTAGAACAAAGAAGCTGAAAAAGACGTAACTGCAGTAAGAGCACTTTATTATGGCGTACATGTCTGCAAACCTGCTCTGAGCAGTGCGTTTGTTCCTCTCTCAGCAGAATGCATTGGTGCTCCAGATCCTTGTCGCTGAGTGGCTCTAATGAGCGCTCCTCTGTAGTCTCCTAAACACCTCCCATGGCTTTATACAGCAAATATGTAAAGGTCTGCTTAGCAATGAATAGATCTGCCCTGACTTCAAAATACATCAGGGGTGTGTAGCCTCAGGACCCCCTGTATCTTAAACGAATCCCTGGTGGCAAGCCAGATTTAACTGTACACAAAAGCAATGTTGTTTTCTTTTTTTTTTTTTAGGGCAGAGCCTTTACATTCAGCTCCAGGAGTTGCAGCCATCTACAGCACGTTGCCCTGATGTGAGCCGGAAAGGAACAAAGGCGTTTTCTTCACAGGTGCATTCGTCCCTGCGCGTCGTGGGTGCAGGCGTGAGCTCCAGCGATGAAAAGCATTTATATTTGATTACTCTTCTTTTAAAAGAGTGTCACTCTCAGAGAGAATTTCAGTGCCTCGGGGCACAAGGAAAGGATTGATTCGGTTGGTTTGAATTGAGCATTGGCTCTTTGCGTGTCGGTGTACTCTGCTTCAGTTTCCCATTTGTGGGCTCTTTGCCCTCGCGCCGATATCTTTCAGCAGACCCCACTGGTAGTAGTGTAATAGTGGAGTGGATTAGTGCCGTCTTTCAGAGGGTTTGAAACTTGGCAGTTTTCTCTCTCTAATGAATGAAGGTATGCCTGCAGTGAGGTCCTGAAGACCTAGCAGGTACTCATGGTACAAAAATTGGACATAGAAGTCTTGATCCTAAATCTCATTCTGGCCATATGAACACAAGTGCTCCATGAAGGATTCCTTTAGGATGGACATTGCACCCAAAGGAATAAATTTTGCATAGAGATACAGATCCCTGCTGCCTCCGAGCACCAGGGATGAGCAAGGTGTGGTGTGTCCCAGCACTGGAGGACCCGCAGCCCGTCTGCTCCTGGCTGCTTGACAGCCCTCAAGGGTTACTGCATCTGGCGTGTGGTTTGGACCAACCCTGGGTCACCTCTGGAGTGCGGGACTACGGGAATCTCCTCTGTAGTTCCTCCACTTCTCTGGTACTCAGATCTGAATCCCAGAGGTTTGAGGCTTTGAAGAAACCATTGCCCATGTCCAACCACATAAATCCACAAAGTTGCTGAACTTACAAAAGCTGCTGATGAATATCTGTGATGGGAAGCGGTTGCTTCAGAATGAGGATTTGCTTATGCAGAGTCTCTGAGGAAAACTTAATCTGAATTAACTAAATGTGTGAATTGAAAGTGGATTAGAAATGCCACATAAAGAGACGGATTCCTTAGATTCTTCAGAAACAAAATGGTCCTAATTTGTTTCAGCAGAATTACGAAAGAGAATGTCATACAGGCCTTTAACGAGATATAACTTACTGACTGTAAGTTAGTCTGGGTTAATTTTTTGTGTGTCCCAGCAGGAGTGGGATTGGAATACAGCCCTGAATTTTTCTAGTAGGAAATTTGCACTGTCTTTACTTGGGATTTTAGTAACTGCTTCTGATAGTGTAGTAATCTGTTTTTGTTATGATTATACTATTTTTAATCTTAGGACATAAAAACTCTGAATAAGCAATTAATTAATCCTCACCATGTCCCTGTGAGATTGGTAAAGGCTTTGTAACAATGACTTTCTTCGTGCTGTACTATATTTGCCTCTAGTGTGGATACAGCAAGGCAAAGCACTGCTACAAGACATGGAAGAGAAGATGAATATCAAATCTTATTGAATGCATAGGAGGAATTAAGCAAGAAAAAAAAAGTTACTACCCAGCTTAGAATTTGTTTGAGCCACCACAATGCACTCGCGAGAAAATGTCAGGGGAGATTTAGCGATCAGGGCATCTGCTTTATGTCTAAACCAAACCCACAGCACACATAATGGTACCACACACAGTGCACCGTGGTGGGGCGCAGCCTAATAGCAGGGTGTAAATATCAAGGATTAAAAATAATTTATCTGATTTCCTTTTATTTGGAAATAGGATTTATCTATTTAAATTACATTTCTTAGGAAAAAAAAAAATTAAAAAGAACAGAGAAAACCTCTGAGATTGTGGCTGTTCTCTGAAGGCTGACTCTCCATTTTCACAGCCTGCTCCATCGGTGGTGCAGTGCGAAGTGGCACCCCTCACCGTCCCCTCTCCATACGGGCAGCTGCTTTCTTTCTCCCAGCAGACAATTTATTTTCTACTCAATGCTAGGTCTCTTGTTTCTCTTACTTCTTTAAATGAGAGCAAGCGTTGTGCTTTTGTTCTGCTCCTTTTCCAGTGCCTTTTTGCTGATCTTCTCTGCGTGTATCTGAAAGGTCAGGAAAACAAATCAATGCAGAAAAGGACCTCCTGCCCCTTTTAACCTAACCTGTAGGAGGGAGGGAAGGGAAATCGCCAATTACATGAAAGGGAATTTTAAATATGCTTGAAAAAAGCACGGTGGGAGTGAGAGTTTGGAGGGACAGACATCAACAGGACCAGTCTCCGCAGTTCACGAGGAGCCTTTATGAACTTGCCGTCTTCTCCTTCATGACGGCGTATATGGGCAGATCCATACAGCTGAGAGGCATCCCGTGAAAGAGGCAGTGTAACAGGGAATGGCCCTCTCACTTCAGCGTCACTGACCGTGAAGGTCTCTGCAAGGGAGACCTTGGTGCACTGGGAGCTGGACTAAGACTCACCGTATGATTTCAGGACTAGCAAACGCTGACCATCCTCTTGTAGCAACTGGATTTGCTCCAGTACTTTTTGGTTTCCACTCTCTCATTTCCACTTCTCCTGCTCTTTCTTCTGCAGATGACCACTGAGCATGATACAGAGCATCAGAAAGGAGGAGTCCCCATATCTGCGCAGCAATGGGACTCCTGCTGCATCATCACTGCAGCAGTGAGTTTTCGTCTAAATTCAAGCCCGAACACTCCAGCCAAGTTTACTAATCATGGCCTCTGTTACCAACATCTAGCCTCAAGCATTCAGCTAAAAGTCCTCCATTAGGAGAGCACTCCTGTGAGCTTCCTCAGTGATGGATGGAGATAGCCATCCCTTTCCTTTACAATGATGACGACTTCCAGATTAATCACGTAGGGTCTCCACGCCAGTGTCTTATATTACATGCTAAAAATTCAGGCCTTGAATCTCTCAAATTATTTTAGTCTTTAAACATCTGCCTTTGAATTTAGCCTTGATCGATCTGTCAGGTGCAAGACTCTTGAACACCATGATAATGCACCTTCCTTTCCCTGCAGTCCCACCCCAGGTGCCTTTTTAAACCTGCTTTTCACTTACTACTTAAGTGGCAAATACCACAGTGTGGAAAAGTGGCTAATTGCTCTACCCTCCTTCCAGCACTAAGATCAGGAAATTGAGAAAGCCAGAAAGCAAAGTGAGTCACCACTTTAGAGCCCAGGAGTTTCAAACAGTGACCATCCATCCTGGGTAAACAGCAACACTTTGCACAAGTACCAGCGGATGGCTTCTGCACCCCCTGCTAGCTGTCTGCTTATTTTCTGGTCTCTTTGCATTACATTTTTCTTATGGAATCAGAGGTGGAGATCAAATCCTCTCCTCTTACGTGTATCTATGCATATAGCCCTCTTGCAGGGGGAAACTGTATTTCTCAGAAAGCTCAGTACTTGTGTTGCTAAGCGTAGGATGGTGGTGGTCCTCCTGCACACTGGTGGTGTCAGCTGCCACAGCAAAGATACAGAAACAGGGGACAGACAAAATAAAGTAAATGTTTTCCCTTCCCAAAGTGGTCTGTTGTACTACTGAAGCTCCTTCATTAAAATCTGTTTAAGAATAAAGTTTGTACCTTGTTTGCAGTAAGAGCCTTTTGAAAAAAGCAGCTGTTAGAAAAACAACATTCTTTTGCAGACGCTAAACACAGAAGCCCCCATGATGGATGTTTTTCACTCTTTGTTTTTCTTTCTCCTTTGTGCCCTGCACCAAGCCATTACACTTTGGACCCGTTATTGCTCTTCAACTGACTGCATAAAGCCAACGGCAGAGCCGGGCTGAAGACAGATGATGCTGGTGTGTTGCACCCTCCATTTTGAAATGTCTCCTGGAAAAGTCTCGATAAGCTGCTGACATCTGCAGTAAGGTTGCTGTGCCTCTTGGTACACTGTTTTCATACAAAGAATAAACTGTAGGACTATAAAAAAAAACCCCAAGTTAGGAAACCATTCAGGGTTTTGAGGTTGTTGGGTGAAGTTTATTACACTGAAATGCCTTGTGTTGTCAGAAAAGTGAGCCTAAGATTTATATCCCCAGAAATGAAAACAGAAATTGGTCTTTGAGACTGGACAGAGAGTAATTTACCTGCAGATACCTTTACTCTTAAGTGAGAAGATGGACACTTTACTAGGGAGAGGCAATAGACTTTGAGACAAGATGGGACCATGTTTTGGGCTTCTGGTGCAGCTCCAGGCAGCTCTGGTCTTCCTTTGGGTCTTTGGAAGGCTTCACAATGCTGCTAATAAAGAACTATTAACATTAGGTTAATATCCCTTACATTGCTGGATCGTAGACACTTTAATGGGCCCTCCTTAAGGAGGGGACCAGATTTCAGTCCCAGTGGTATAAATCTGGAGTGGTGGATTTTAGTGGATTTCAGTGGAATTCCTCTAGAAAAGCCCACATAAATTGGAAATTAAGCATTTTAAAAGCAATATATTTCTATGCTAGTTAGCTGCCCCTGTCCTTCAGCCTAAAAAAAATGTTTGGGATTCTCATGCTGGTTTGAAATGGCTGGTCAGAAATATATCTAATCAGTCACTATTCACATTGTTACGGAAATTTCCTTCCTGCAGTCCGACGTACCTCAGAAGATGACACTGAACAGCTCAGCGTCTCTCTGAGGTGACAGTATGGTCACCCATCTGTAACTTGCTTGGGAGCATTTTGCAGAGCTTTTGAGGCTTAGTTGCTCAAAACATCATGGAGTGATGTTTGATGTGAACTTCTGCTCATCTTTACCTCTCGATGGAGATAGCAGTGCCGAAGCAGTAACCCCCCTGGGACTCCTCGCCCAATGCGTGCTCTAAGCGGTCAAGATGTGCTGCTTACCTTCTCCTCAACCATAACAAAAAGGAGTACGTGGCTTACTAAGGCTTGAGCAATGAAAATCAGAGAGATGGGTTGCGATGAAGTAGACCGACGACAGAAAATCCAGGTAGTTAACATGTAAAAGTTAACTGCTGCAGGCATTACATGTGCACTGAGCTGTTTTATGTGGAGACCAGCTCGGCTGTTTGCTGGGCTACGGCAGCGCGCTTCACACCACAGCTAGGCATTTATGCTGCTGATCAGATAAGTCCATGGGCAGTTACTCCCACCACCCTGTGCTATTTAACTTGTACCATGTGCTGAAGTACTTGTGCTGCGTGTGACACAGCCCTGGGCATCCCACCACTACGTCGTAATAGCAAGCAGGATGAAAAATCATCTTCATCTTTCTTCTCCTGCTATTTTGACTCAGACTCTGCTGAAAATTTGGCACCAGATCCCAGAAGCTGATCAAGCCCTTGTCTACTGTACTTTACTCAAATTTCTCTTTAGAAAAATGCTATCAAGAGCAACCCACAAGGAAAGGCATTGTAAAATCACACTGAAGTTGCGCGCGAGGTGAGCCCGCAGAATTGGTTTGTGATTCTGATAGCTCTGGTATTTTGATTTAAGGCTTTAGCTTAAGCCACAAAGAGAATATTCCGTATGTATGTATGTGTGCACAACACAATTATATTTTTACTGCCCACAAACTCACACACACAATTAGACAGAGCAAGCTGTCACTGCTCGCAGGTTTGCATTCAAGAAACAGATGTGCCTGTATCTTGCAATTTTCTCAGATCTCTAGAAGAAATGAACCACAAAGATCCAGAGCAGAAATTACTTAAAAAGTGAATCTCCGATAGTCTCCTAAAAAGGCGTGAAGGAATGGTAGACAGTTACTCCAAAATCCTTCTACATGGTAGCTTTTGATCTGCAGTGTAAGAATTGCATTGCTTAAATAACAGAGAATCCCAAAATTTTGTTCGGGTCTTTAATAAAGCTAAAAAGTGAACCTCAACCGTTTTCTTCTGTGCAGTCCTTGAAATGGTGAGACTCATGCAGCACCACAGTGCCTTTGGGTTAGATGGCTCCTTCATGGAACAGAAATGAAAAGTTCTGGGTAGTTTGTTGGGGATATGGTAAAGACCTTTCACGGGTGACTGGTCACTTAAATTCCTAAAACCACCAATGGTTTGCAAAACACACCTAGCCATCACTGAGACATCTGTTCATACATAACCATGTATTTGCTTACATGGGAGAGGTAAACTAAGACGATCCCTCTTTCCCTGGCAGGCTATTGGAGGACAAGTATGATAGAATCTAGATTTGAGTCATCCACAGCTTGGGGTTTAATTATGCAAAACACACATCTTCCACTTAAACTTTGCAAAGAGCATCTTCCAATGTTACCTCATGCCAAATTTCTTCTTGTGCTGGCAGGGGGTGAGAGCAGCCAAGACGTGCAAAGGGGACCTCTATAACCATACAACTGTCGTCATTCTGGTTGACCTCGTGCTTCAGTCCTGCATCAAGCAGTGCATGGGGGGAAAGGGAAGGGTGAAGGCTGGAGGGAGAAACTGGAGCTCCATCAGCTCTGCTGTTAAATTTTCTCTTGTGGCTAATTTAGTGTCCTTGGAAAACTCCAAAATCTCAGAAGGTAATTCAGGACCATGCTTAGCTTCGCTAATATGTGAGCAATGTTGGGTAGCACCTCCATTCTCGCTCTGCATCAGTAGTAGTAGTAGTAGTAATGATGATGATGATGCACTGCATATCCAATAGGTGTCCTTCATTCTGGGTTATAACTACAGTAAGTGACATACAGGTTTTGGTTTTTTCCTGTCCTGGGTTTCCAAGGACTGTTTATAAATCTTCCTGAGGCAGTAGCTTGAATCCCTGGGAGCAGAAATTGCCTTTCATTGTTCTGTTGCGACCCCTCTGACTAATCCAAGACCTCCCTTAAAATAGCCCTTGGCATGGAGAGTTGGGAAAAGGTAGTGAGGAGTGGAGGAGCCTCTGCTGAAGACAAGTGCTTCAGTTCCAATGTTGTGTGTTGCTTCGTGTGGTCGTACGGGGTTATCCCTCCGGAAGAGCCAGAGCCTGACAGCAGAGAGGCTGTGCCACTCCGAATTACATCATGGATGCCTCTGCTATCATTACTCCCTATAATCAGTGTCACAGCATGGCTTTGTTGCTAATTTTTCCTCCTTATTTTATTATGTAGGCCCCTTTCTGTCTGCAGGCAAGGCAGGGAGCAAGCTTTCCAGCGATGACAGCAGGCGACTGTTTCCTGCAGGGAGCAGAGCTGTCAGGTGGGGAACACATGGGAAAACTGCAGGAAAAAGGAGGCCAGTCTCAGTATCTACCTCAGTTTCGCTCAGGCTGAGCTGAGCCTACCAAAGTCTTAGAGGTCTGAGTGGGACACAGGGGCTCTGAAGAAAGCAGTCATGAAGAAAGCTGGGACAGAGTAAAGGAGTAAGTCTGTGCATGGTCACCTAGCAGTGCTGAGGACTGGCTAGCTCCAGAAATTGAGGCCAAAAGCATGAGAATCAAGTGCTAGTGTGATTAAATTTGGGTTTACAAACTCCAGCCACCATTGACAGGAGCAGACATGGAAACAACCAGCAGGGTCCTGCTGCACAGGGCGTCTACGGCGGGGAAGCCTAGCCCTCTTGCTAGCAGGAGATGATGGAGCCAAAGTGTGTCACTGCCAGAGGTGCTGGCCCAGCGCAGCCTGGTTCCCAGAGGCAAGTCCACTTCCATCAGCAGCCCAGGAGGACTCACTCACTGGCTGGCTGTCAGAAGCTGTGAAGGATCAGGAGCTGGATACACATGGAACGATTTGAAGTGTCTGGGATGCTGCCCTGGGTTCTTGAGCAGAGGAAACACACTGCTGCTGAAGCATGTTGGGTCCATAATAATTGGAAGAAAGCCCAGGCATGTTGCTGGTTGATGATTTCTTTATAGCTGGGAGAAAAGCTTGAGTTAGGTTAAAGATTTTGTTTTCTAACCATAACCTTGATTTGCTCTGACTTCATATGAACAAAAAAATCTGTGAAGTGTCCCTGCTTATAACCAGCTTTCTTGGGGAAAGATGGTCTTGCACTCAGACAAATGGTGCCATACAACCTTTATGGGGGAAAGAAAAGGTGGCTTCTAAATTAAACGGCTTTGGAGGCCTGGTTATTTATCACTGGATTTTGGTATCCTGCTTCTTGAAACCTGAACACACGATTTGGAATAATGATGGTGGTTCTGGCTTTTAAAACACCTGCTAGCAATTTTATTTGACAATACAAATTCCCTGATCTCAATCAAGTCCAGACTTTGGCAGTTGCTTTTCATTCACACTGGTGAATGCAGGAGCAGAATGGGATCCTGATAATTAAAATCCCTGGAAGGCATTCCTTGCCCTCCATGACTTAAGTGAAGGCTGTAGACACTGCATCCAATACCCCTTGTTATACTGGCTCAGAAACAAAGTTGACAGTGCAAGGTGTGAAACCATTAATTTTCAGCTGCAGCACTGAGGACTGTATTTTACTTCAACACTGGAAAAATGATGCAACTCTGGATTTGCGTGGGTGAGGTTATGTTCTTTCTGAGACATTTGAAGTTCAATAAATTGGTGAAGATGTCCAAAGAATAAATTTTGAGGGGAATGGGATCATCTCATCTTAATCCTGAAACTTTGACTGAGACTAAAAAGTTACAGCGATCGATTCCTGATTACTACAGATCGATTCCTAATACCAGATTGATTACTAACAGTTCTTTACTACATAGTAAAGAAACAAATAAACACAGGTCCCAAGAACACAACTTTTTGCCTAAACTTTACCAATCCCTTAAACAGAAAGAGGTATAATGAATTGACAAATACAAAGCAAGGTTCTTTGGGAAAGAGGAAAGAGCTGCAGTTGATGACACCATTTTGCAGCCCCCGGATGTACTTGGGCTGGTGTTCCTGGAACACTTGGGTTGTGGCATTTCAGCTATCAGATAATATCATTGCACGGACGTGGCACAACAGGCCTCTTATCGCACACAAGCTACGCACGTTGTCTGTATAAACACGCTTATCACGTGTCTCACAATGGATGCTGGCGCGGGGGTGCCAGTTTTTCTCCCCTTAACAGTAAAGCAATATTAATCCCACAGAAGACCTCTCATGAACCTTATGAGTCAGTCAAAGCTGGTTTTGTGTGGAGTAGCTTCTACTTGTTTTGTTTGACTTGTTTGGGTTTTGTTTGACTTATTTGGGTTTTGTTTTTAATTTTAATTCCTATTCCTGTTCCAACATGGTTTGCAGAAGTTGCCTAGAAACCATCTCGCGTCAGCTCACTCATCCAGGACACGCAGCTCCCCATATGCAGGCAGAGAGATAAGCTTAACTTCCTAATTTTTTAAAGAAAAGCAATTAACTGCCCCCCTCCTTTCCCCTCCCATGGATGTGATATCTGAGAACTCAGGGTAAAAAAAAAAACGACAACAAAACAAAACACCATCACTGAGTCAGAAAAGCCTGGCACGAGTATTACGTGGGGGTGTGCGGATGGAGAACGTGCTGTCGAGGCTGTGACAGAGTCAGGGACACATTGGTCCCCACCAGAAGGTCCAGCTGGCTTCTAACGGACCCTCCACTGCTTTGGGTGGCACAAAGAAGCCTTAGACTTAGTTTGACTAGGGTTTACATTTTCGTCTCCCTGCTTGTGAAAATACTCATTATTCCTTTGCTGTACATCCTCTCCTATATCTCCTCTCGGCCCTCCCTGTCTCCCCTAGTAGCTGTGATCGGCCGCTCCTCTGCAGCCAGTATGAGCAGTATGTGCTGGCCAGTCAGAAAATTGATGGGGTGTCTTGTGTTCTTCCAGGATAAAATCATCTTACGTGTGACAAATACAGAGAAGCTGGGAACACTAAACGCGGGTCTGATGGTGGAAACGTTCATCTGAGCAGAACTTGGAAAATAAAGGGTTTGTCTGGACTGTGGCTGGACTAGAAGAATTTGGGTTTTGACTCAAAACCCAAAGGTTTTATTAGGCTCTCTGGGAAAATACAAAATGAGAAAAATAATTTTGGGTTGACCTCTAACACTTTACTTGGAAAATATTTATTTTGGGGTGCCTGGCCTTGTTGCTTGTAACTTGGGATGCTTTTTAAATGAAATATGCCATCTGAGAAAGAAGTGCTGAAAGGGATTAAATACTTCTTAACTTGAAAATAAATGTTTCAACACTGAAGAAAAAAAATTGCTCCCTTTGTGGGACTTGAAACAATTAAATTTGGATTGAATTGCGCACTGCTTCTACTCTTCCCAAAACTCCACTTTCTGGCAAGGTTTACTGTGCTTTGACCATTTTTATGTGATTGCAGGTAATAATTAAAGGTTTTAAGGACAAATGTGAACACCTGCTCAATAGGAGGACCTGGACTGCAACTGCCAAATATAATTTACTAACAATTTTAATCTGTCCCTGCTCACTGCTTCCTCTTTCTAAATGCTTCTCTCCTGCTGCTCTTGGCTTTATTCACAGGGTGTTTTAACCTGTTCCACATGAAATGGACTTTCCATTGCATAACGTGGCATAAAGGAGGTTATTAAAAATAAATAAGAAAAGTTGCAGTGCATTGCACCGCTGGTGGGGCGAAGGTGGACAGAGTGGAGGGCTGGGCTCTTTGGGGTCAGAGCTCATTGTCCCTGGGGGGAGGCAGGAGAAAGCCACTCAGGCAGGGGAGGTAGGAGCCTCCAAGCTGACATCTGGACAGTGTGGTCCAACACTGGTCAAAGTAGAAACTTCCTGGTGTAAATGACTATTGGCCGATCGACTGACCTTCATGTTTTAAGTCAGCTTCTCTGCTTGTCAAGCAGGAGTCTGAATCTGTTAGCACTGGGATGACAGGCAAAGATTGCATTTAAAGGTGGTGGCTGATGTGGTATGGTTGAAGATTCCTGAAAGCCTTGGGAGCTCGAACCATTTGGAGTGTAAAGGGTGAGTGGGCATGGTATGGCTTGTTTATATGAGCTCTGATCCTATATTCCTGAGCATTTTGGCAGGTGCTAGAGTCAGAACAAGGAGGACTAAGACAACTTTATCCATTAGGGCTCAGTGTTTGTCTGTGACTTTCAGAAACCACAGGTAGATTTTGATCAGTGCCACGTAATGGTGTCCACTCGGTTTTCTATGTGCACCCAAAAGGCAAAGGGCTGGCTCCCATGGACTCCAGATTTCATGGGCAGCCCTTCATGAGATTGGCAGAGATGGATGAATCTGAAGCAATGTAAGGGATCCTTTGTTTATAACTTCTTCTCCCCTGAGGGTGAAAAGAGCTATACGAGTACGTGGTTGAGGCCTCTGAATCTATATTTGTAGCTACTGATTGTTCCCACCTTTCACAGGGTGACACATGAGCTCTGAGAGATGCATGAAATTTACTGGCATGGTAGGGGTCAGGCAGCACGACAGTGCTGTATAGAAGAGGGCTGGTAAATCTGCTTACAGATTTAAACGCACACATTGGCCTTGACGATGCAAGCCATCCTGTAAGTCTTGAACGCTCACCTAAGGAAATATTTCTAATAATGATAACTATTTTCCTGGAAATTAGAGCACATCACAGGCTTTTATCTGAAATCATGTAGAATATTGCTGCTCTGATGATCTAACATACTGAGGACGACTTCAAATTGCAGGGGCAATGGTGCCATTATCACTGAATAAATGTTCAGTTCCTCTGCCCCCAAGTAATTGAACGACAAAGTCTTTAAGGTGCAGTGTTTATTTCAGCAATTCAAGGATAAAAAGCATAGAGGGTACATTTGAAAGAAATCTTTGTATGTTACTGCAAGAAAGGTGCAGGTTCAATCTGCCAAACAATCCTAATTTTGCCCTGCAAAGGAAATTTAAATCTGCAAGGAAAAAAATAAATTGATCTGGAGCAGTAAAAGGTCAAGTGCCTTCTTGTACGGTGGTGTGGCTCTGGCGTAAGCATGTGGTAGCCTCTCTGCAAGTTACAGCCAGCAGAAGGAGGGTCTCACTAGTCTGGGGTTTGGGCAACACTTGAAAGTCATGTTATGTGTTTTTGAGCACCAACAGAGCAACAATTTGGAGATCTCTTAGCCCTCAATTTAATGCAATGAGTTGCAAATCTTCTTATTTCACCTGCATAGCCAGTTAGCTCTGATGGTCTGGAACGCTTGCTTCGGACAGTGAATTCGGCAGCAAAGCAGAGCAGTGCGAAGGAGGGTGCGCTTGACTTTAAAGTGTTTTGAGTAATGCGAGCGCAAAGCGGCTGAGGCCCGTGGTGGTACAGGACTGAAAGTTCCTGTTGTATTGGTGGCAATACCAAGCGCGCCTTGTCTATCTCGAGCTAGGTAAAAGCAATGCGTTTGGGTTAGTTGTCTTAAGTAACTACTTAGTGCAGATCTGTAAGGTGAGTTGCTTCTGGAGACACCTGTCCTAAGGTAAGTCAGAAGGGATGAACTGCCTCTTGTATGTGCCGTGTTCTCCCTCCATTGCTCCTAGAGAACACCTAGGCAGCTAATTTAGGCTGGGTGCGGGTGGAGCGAATACACCGCAAGGGACAGAGGGCCTTTGGGTTGCCACCGGTGCTCCTACTGTAGGTGATGGCACGTTATCATCTGGTGGTGCAGAGAGACCTGGTACTTTTTCAAACGTTGGTGTGCAAAGTACCAAGCGGCTGTGGGAATGACTGACTTGTTGAGCAGACCCTGGCAGTAGTCTATATAATCATCTCACTTATGTAAATCGTTACCGGCTTGGCTTAGTTACAAGCTAATGTCTTCAAACACAACCTGGGCACACAAGAGTTTCATTTTTAACCGTACAAGAACACTGAACAGAGAACTGGCAGGAATGCTAAGTATCATAGGGACCCAGTCTTTATTTTTAATTGAGTTAAAATGCATTCAATGGATATTACTGTAAATCAACTGAAAATTCTCTTCATACTCCAAGTGCTGCATATTTTTAAAAGCATGAAAGCATTAGTCACAGGTAAGGAGGTGGAGTCCCAGCGCGCAGCTGAAGGAGGGAACTGGTATCTGAACACTGAGATGTGGCGGGTACTTCCCTATAGCTGTCCCTTACGGCTGTTTTCTCTGCGTCCTTTGGTTTCCTTCCAGTTATGCCCTACCTGTCCTTGGTTATCCAGGATGTATTAGGGTCTCCTGTAGAAGTCAATCAAGTTTTCAAGACAGAGTTGAGCCCTCACTGAACAGGGTTTCCTTGAGTACAAATAAAGTACGAATAAACAGTACGAATAAACAGTACGAATAAATAGAAGAGCCACAAAACTAAGGCTAAGTGCAGTCATTGAAATGTGGCGCACTCTGCTTTCTTTAGAAGCGGAGGAAAAGGCATTATGTTCCAGAAATGTAGTAAAATGAGGGCCATTTTGGTTTTATAGTGCTGTAATATATTTGTATACCCAAAACAGTTCTCTGCTACTGAATTTTTGGATGGCAGGCTGTTAGGTCGCGCTGCTATAGTTTCTAAATAAGCATTCAGCTAATGAAGTTCTTTGGCATAGATTCACGGGTGCCTTTTGCTGTGTCTTGCAGCTTCCCCTAGAGCAGTAGTTAAAAGTTGTAGGCGCTTTATTCTCTTGTTTCGTTCGCATGGAGCACTCTGCTTACTATCAAAGTAGTGAAGTTCATGGAGACCAGAGTGCAAAATTCAAGTGCTAAAAATAAGTAACAGGCCAAACGCTCAAGATATTGGGTGCTATTTCCACTGAAGTCAACTGCAGCTCAGCCCCAGTTCTTGCGCGTGTCTCTTGGCAGGAACACTTGTATCCAGCTTAGTGGTCATAAATTGTGCAGTCGAATTTGAATTTAATAAACATTCAGAAATGTGCTTCACAAAGATCTGACTAAACATGTCCTCCCACACCGTGCTGTTTCGGCAGCTGTCTCCTATGTCTCCCAACCCCACAAAAGCACCTGAGGTAAGGTGTCTGTCTGCTCGGACTTGGCAACCTATCCATAAATCCCTAGCTGTCATTCCTGTGCTGAAAGCTGTCAAGGGGCTGCTGAAGGAAAAATTATCCCTAGTTTCAGCCTTGCCTTCTGTCTAGACATATTCTCCTTACCTGGCACGCTGTAGAAGCGAGGAGGTACGCTGGGGTGCTCACTGATGCTGCATCTGGGAATCACGATAAATGGAAAATGTCTGAAGAGCTGAAAGTCAGCTTACAGCCCCAAAGTGCACGAGAGCAACGCGCCTGCAGCCTTGGAAGCTGGGCTGAAAGATAAGTGAATTTTTACATATGCTGTTTAAGGCTGTTACAGGCCTCCTCATTACTTGTAGTTTAGGTAGTGAAATAAAATGCAGGCGGCCAGGCTCTAATAAACAGTGGGTCATATACGTGGTTGGGGTAAACTGGGCAGGATAGATTGTAGCTGCAGCATCTGGGAGTAGAGGAGGAGGTGGCAAATATACAGCCGTGGACTAAAGCTTGCACCGAGTGATGTCTGCACTTAGATGAAATCTATTCCTTAGCAATACCAGGGCTGCTGTTGTGGACTCTAAATGGGATTCTGTGATGAGCCCGATCTTTGATGGTATTGGATTAACATCACTGCTCATTCCAGCTTATTATGTGTCCTGCAGTACCTGTCATGTCTCTCTGCCATCTACAGCAAATAATGACTCCGGCAATTATGAAAGCTTTGTGTGCCTGCAGATCAGAAATGCTATCTTGCAAAGGGCAGACTTTCCCCATCTCACCACTGCAAATTCTTCCTTCACGTAGTGATTTGGCCCTTTTTGTCTGCCCTTCCCTCTGCACCTGCTAGTTCATGAAATAGTAGAAGCTTTACAGAAGAGAAAAAAACAAGAGGCAGCTTCACCTCCTATCTTTCCCGTTTTTCTACCTGAACGCTCCTCCTTCTCTCTGGAGCTGGAACAGAATTTGGTATCAAACACGCAAATTCTGCTTTGCTCAGGGTCTGATTGAAAGTCCGCTAAAGTCAGTGGAAAAATTCCCACGGGCTTTGCTGTTCTCTAGATTATTTCCAGCTCCCATCCAGCTACATCCCTTTGGCTGTATAGGGATGCAGGGCGGCTGTGGGAGCTCAGGGCGGGGGGTGGATTTTGGTGAAGCTGCTCAGAAAGGGGATCCTTGTGTCCCTGTGCGAAGCGTGAGGCTCTTGAGTTTTCCACTTGGCCCAAATCTGCGATTCATCTGCTTTCCCATGCTCATGCTCACGTTGCAACACACCACCAGCCAGGCACAGGACTGACTGTGAGGCAATTGAGAGTATGTTTTTCTCTTGCTCTTTTTTCTCTGTCTTTGGTCGCTCCCTGGTCCCCCCCACCCTCCTCATCTCAAGCCTGCCATCCCGGAGCAGTGGTGATCCACTGCCCCATCTCCAGTGCATCCTCCATCTCTGCTGACAGCCAATTCAGCTGTTTGGTAATTGCTCCCTAACATGGTTGTGAAATCCAAATCAGAACTTGCTTTGCCATCCTGTTTGGATGCACCTTCCACTGTCCCTGTAGTACTGCCATACCGTTGACTGCATCTTCACAAAATAGTCTTGAAACCACAGATGGAGGCAGAACAACGGGGCACATGGGGAGGGTCTGCTTGGAAAGAAAGCATTGGAGGTAATGCTTTAGATTTGACACACATGGCTTCGGCATGGGATCTTCAGTCTGGCAAAAATATGGAAATAATAATAGCACTTCTGATCTTCAAAGTGTTCTTCATCCACTAACTAATGAGTGTAATGTTAGGCTTTACAAATTGGTCATACTCTGAAAATACATTTGGTAGCAAAGACCAAGGGTCAAGCTTTCAGCTACTGTAATGCCTTTGAAATGTTGGCGCCAATTTCATGGTGTGAAAATCAAGGACCAAAGTCTGTTCTAAGGAGACAACATCTTGTTTAGTCAATGGGAGCTGCACGCCCATTAATGAGAGCAGAATCAGACCTTAATTAATTTCAGGCTTGCCACATATATTCTTCCATTTTAATTCACATGATTACTGGCAACATCTGCCCTCACATGTGAACAGACCTGGGCTTTGCAATATATGATTTGGATATTGGTCCTAATGTGAGTCTTAATACACCAACATTTCTCATAATGGTTTCTGTGGGATGACAGAGAATGACCCAAAAGTACCCAGCCAGTTTTAGTTGTACAGTACCATGTGCACACACCCCAACACACACAGAGGGTCAGCTGTAGCTTTGCGGATCCCCTGGGGTACCCAGGAGCGAGTCTGGGATGTTGAGTCCTTGGTGCCCCCATGCAGTCAGGGGTCTAACAAAAACAAGCTGCATGAGCTTTGCTCTAGATGTATGGATGATGTGGCTGTGGCTCCAGGTCTGTGGGAGGAAGGATCCCGGCCTGAGCACAGCGTGGGAGGGGTGGGGGGGCTTTCTCCAGGAGCAAGATCAGAGTCACAGCCTTGCAAGGTAAATATGAAACAAGGTAATTTTAAAGGTTCAAATTATTCAGGATTTAATAATTCTGCAAAGCGCAAGGTCCCTGTCCGGTATCAGTGACGGAGGTAGGTAAAAGCTGGTCCACGGCAAGCAGGGCCTAGATCTCCTGCATTAAAGAGCCGCAGGCACTGATTCCCAGTTCTCTTGAGTGAGAGACAGATCAGTGCTGTGTTTGTGTTTTCAAGATTAAGTATCTCAAATCATAAATGTCAATAGAATTATGAAGTACATTGAAAGCTTCCAAGTTATTTAAAATTAAATAACAACTCTGTAATGCAGCCAAGCCAAGTATTGCTCAGCTCTGTTCGACCCTTACAGGAGGCAAAGGAGGCTTTCAATTCCTTTGTTCAATCACTTCATTAAAATCCAATTCCTCTTAAAAGCTTGGCAGTCCTTAGCCTCTTCCACTTCTGATACAAGCCCCCTTTATCTGCACTCAGATTTCCCATGTTTTTCCTATGCTTTCGCCCCTTCCTATATCCCAGAACCTCCCTGAGCCTCAAGGCAGTGCCCCTAGTGAGGACGGCTTACGGTATTTTTGCTAGAAATTTACTCGTCCTGTGTAGCTGCCATGCTAGGCTGGGACGTGGCTGTGTGTGAGCAGGAGAAACTGCTCTGGTGTTTTGGGGGATATGGAATGGGAAGCGGGCTGCACGTTGTTAGCCAGCCATGCCTTTGGGGGGCATGAAAGTGTCTTGGCCAGCCCTTGTCCTCAGCAAGGTGCCCTGCTCGGTGTGGAAGTAACCTGACGTGAGAGGCAGGGCAGTCACGTCACTCGAGTTACACAGTAGACATGAAACTGCTGACCTCAGGAGTGTCACTGTTGCACAAGAGAAAAAGCAGGGCTGAGTCAAGAAATGGTGTGTAAAATCCTGTTGAAAGTTCCCGCCACCCTGGTCAGGCACATGTACCATGGTTTTAGGCTGTGAGATACACTGCTGCAAGGGTCACTGAGCTCTCTAACTTCAGGATGTACCTCTAGACCATGACCGTGTACCTTTTTTCCTGTACTTTTCCCTCTGAGGACAGGTGTGGTGTTAGCGTACTCTGTGGTAAGAGGGAAATACATCTGATGGCTGCAGTTCAACCCGAATGTGCACTTTTATGCACAGGATTCATTAGCTTTTCTTTCCCGCTGTGCCATCGGCACTCAGGGAAGGTCAACAGCAGAAGATGCTGTGGGACAGAGCCACAAAAATAACCCACAGGTCCTGAAGGATGTGATTTTTCAGGCCTGCAGCAATTGCCATGGGAGGATACGTGCAGTTGTCCTATAGAAATCACAACACAAACCGTGGGGCTTACCACTCCCTCCATCAAACAGGCATTCCTACTGGCTACATTTTGCAATGACCAGTGAACTCAGATTCCTTGGAGAGGCTGGACATGAGGCTGACTTGGCAAACTGCTCCCAGGACCAGTGCCTGAGGCATGGGTTTTGTCCAGTTCATGTCTTGGTGTGGCACCTGGCTTTCAGTATTTCAGTGCAAGTTGCAGGTCCCTCACGGCTTACCTGTGCAAGTCCCAAATGTCTTTCAAATACTAAAGCTCTATGACTTGAACACATACTGAGATTAACCTGAGGTTTCTACCAAACCTTTCACCCCTTCTCCATGTCCTCACATCTGAGCTAAACATGTTTAAAGGTTTGCCAGTGCCAGACTGTCGTGGTTTTACTCCAGCCGTTGGCTGGGCACCACATAAAAGCTCGGTCAGTCCCCCTCATTGGAAAAGGGGGAGAGAATCGGAAGAGCGAAAGTGAGGAAACTCGTGGGTTCAGGTACAAGAGTTTAATCAGTGAAGCAAAAGCCGCGTGCACAAGCAAAGCAAAGCAAGAAATTAATTCACTGCTCCCCATGGCAGGCAGGTGTTTGGCCATCCCCAGGGCAGCAGGGCTCCATCACGTGTAATGGTTACTTGGGAAGACAAACGTCATCACTCCGAACACCGCTGCCCGCCCTTCCTCTTCCCCCCAAGCTCCTTATAAACCGAGCATGATGCCACATGGTATGGAATGTCCCTTTGGTCAGTTGGGGTCAGNTCTCCCAGCTGAAACCAGGACACAGACAGAAGTTAAATATGACGTCAAGCACTGAATACTCCAGACTCCTGATACTCCAGAAACCCGACCCCACCATGCCATAGGAGAACATGTTTTGTTGGCTTACATTTCACTAGCCTCAAATTTGCCTGGCAGAGGCCAATAATACAAATAAAAACCACCCAGGTGACTGGAGTATTTCTGAGAAGTGGTGCTTTAGTTCTCTTAGCACGTCTAGAAAAAGACCTTGTGATTCCCCTGCAGAGAGACTGTGTATGAGCCGTACTAACTGCTGAAAGAACTGGTCCCAGAACTGTTCCAACTGGCTGATCTAGTGACATGAAAGTGTTGTCGTTCACACGCTCTGCAGAGCTTCAGGATGCAAGGAAGACAGATGTTTATTCTTCTTGTGCCCGCTTAAACAATATATTTGATCCTGTCACCTGCCCTGTGTGAACTGCCTTCTTTAGAAGTCAGTATTAATGATCCAGATCAAATCTAGATGCTGTCATTTATCCCACTTGCTCCAACACCCTTTGTTTAAAAAAAAGTGGTTTTGACCTTAAAAAGTGAAGGCAATATTACTTTTGTAAAACTATTAGGAGAGGTTCTAAGGACTAGAAAAGTGTTTAATTGGAAGAATGTAGTAGCAAATGCTACTTGACCACACGGACACCTGCATCCTTGGTAGGAGATGTAGAAAACAGACTTATCATCGGCTTACATTCTTCATACATTGGCATCACTTGTTCTCACAGTGATCTGGCCTTGCTTCATGGTCTTTAAGGACCCTTAAAAACCCGCCACTGCTTGACTGTATAATGGGTGTATCTTTAGGACATAGCATTCAAAACCCATTAGCACTTTCCCCCTCTTCTTCTCACAGTCCAGCCCCACATCATTACTGCCCAGACGAACAGTTTCTTCACCAGACTTTCTCAGCTGGAACTGAAGCAGAGATTTGAACTAAGCTGTCCAACTGCTCAGACGCGTGGGCTGCCCACCACATCTGTCTAGCCAGGTGTCAGGTATCTCCCTAGTGCCAGACCAAGGATCTGCCTAGTGCTGTGTCCTGCTTCCAGCAGTGGCCAGATGTGGGTGCCTGGAGAAGACTTCAAGCATGCTGAGCATGCATTTGCTGAGTGTGGCTCCCAGCCTTCCACTATCTTCTGGGATTTTCTGAGTAAAATGCAGTTTCTATGTAATAATAACAGCCAAGGTATTTCTCTTCCACAAACTTGCCTGCTCTCCCTTTTGAATCCCTCTTCCAGCTGTTGACTTTGATGGCCCATTACAGCTGTTGGTCAAGATTACTTATTCTCTCCTCTCCGTCCCCAGCTGGTTGTCATAACTTTCTTCCCACATCCTTGTCATCAGTTTCTACCGCTGTGTAACTTTACTGTATCTGTGTAACTTTCTGTTGATTGTGTAATGATTAAAGGTCTGGGAAATTAAAAAAAAAAATAAAATTTTGATAGTAGTATGTTCTTAGGTTTATATTTTATTATTACTAAGCTGGAGAGTTTACAGGTCTGAGTTTGGAAGTAATCAAACTGTTTAAACTGGGTGAAAAAGTGAATGTGATAACTACCATTAGTGTGAGGAAAGGCTGGGACAGTGAAGAGTGCTTGGCAGTGGTAACCTTTTCACCTCAATCAGCAGCAACTGGAACAGTTTGCCCTCAGCCTGCTTGTCTCCAGCTTGGTAAATGTTCAAATACTCCATGCAGAGTGGAGCTGCCTGAATTTACAAATAGGTTTGGCCACCCTGAAACTGCCTCTCTATTTTTTTATATTTCCAGCAAACAAGTGATTCACCAGCCAAAAATGTCATAAGCACTTATCACAACAGCACCAGTTACTCCTGGGTGTTTTGGAGTTTATAGCAGACCTGTTAACTGGTAGTCTTACACTGAAGAGGTGGTGGATATGTACATTTGTCCAGGAAGGGTGTGCTTTCCACCAGCGCATTCTGGTCACGACTGGGCTGCCGGCTTCTGCCTAGCCCAGGGGGAACTCTTCCTTCTCACGCAGGAACTTGGAGTCCACCGCTCTGTAACAGAACTAATAATAGCAAATGGACACAGCTTGCAAACAATTGGGAGGCTGAAATTTGTTTGCCTGGAGTGTTTGCCAAATAGTTATGAACACAGAAGAGGTTTGTTTAAAAAAGAACCTTGCTTGCAAACTAACTGTAAACGGCGAAGGCTGAAATCTCTAACATTATTTGTGACAAATAACTTGGTCAGTTCTGTAAGCCTCTGTCTAACTCTTGCACAGATGGGAGTCACTCTGTTCCAGAGTAAACAGAGCAGCCTGGTGCGCTCTCCGGTTACCAGGCTGGAAGAATGCAGTACGTTTTCTGTGAGTATTTGCTCTGACTTAAAAATACGCTTGCTTTATCTGTGTTCACACCTCTCTCGCGTTCATGAGCTGTGAACACTCAAACAGTCAAAATTTACTCCTCTGGATACCTACTGAAAGCAAAATTAAACCTCATTATTTGCAAATGGAATAATAGGTTTTAATGTGGGATCCTGTTTTCAGAAAGCCCTGCCAGGTCTCTGGAACAAAGGCTCTGAAGTCAGCCAGACATGGGTGTGCCAGTCTTCTGTAAATAAAAACATGCATGTACATAAGTACGTCTAACAAGTACTCAGACAGAATTAACTGTAAGATCCATATCTTGCCAACAAATCTGTCGAGCAGCTTAAGTCGGTTTGTGTTTTGTTTTTTTTGTTGTTGTTTTGTTTTTTGGTGGTTTTTGGTTGTTTTGTTTTGTTTTGTTTTTTAAAAGTAGCAGTGCCTCAGGCAAAGGTCTGTGTGGCCCAGAAAGGAAAAGCTGAAAATGGTCTGTACAAAACTCAAAAGTCACAGCTTATCTGCCTCCTGTCCCTGGGCAGTGAAAGCCACCAAGGGCCTCTGCAAAACCTTCTCCTCATTACAAGATTTGTGCTTATCCAGGCAGGAAGCTAACACTGCCAGGGGACTTGGGTGGCCCATTGCTACTGGAGAGGACATTTGCAACAAACTGTTGGCAGTCCTTCCCTAAAAGCAGGAAAAAATATCTGTAACTTCAAATAAACTTGGGAGGCTGCAATCTGCCAGAAGCCGATGCACGACCACTGTCTAGTCTTATCGGGTAACATGTTCCTGGCCAACGCCACCCTCTCTTTAAGCATGCAGAGCAGGAGGGAAAGCTCATTTCTTCACTGCCTGCTAAATCAGTGCATTGATTGAGAGGACATCTCTGCTAGTGGAGAGATAACCGGCCCAAACCACTCATTTGGAAAGGCCTAGGAAGATGACGGAGTTAAGTGCTGCTTTCTCATGTCTTGTGTAACTGTGCTGCCTCTTCCCAGGCCTCCCAGAAACCGGGCCAGGACAAAAGGATTGCAATAGTAGCCTGGGTACCTAACCCCTGTGACTCAGCTGATGGGTGTAGCGCTGCTCTGCGTGGGAGATGTGTTATCTGTCGGCTCCCAGAGTTTGCACCTCGCCTTGCCCAACCTGTGTGGCTTCCCTGCTCCCAGCAGTGCTCTGCACACCGGTGGCAGCCGAGAATTCACCTTATGCGTGTCCCTGTATGTGTGTGCATCAACATACTGACACCTACAAATTGGAAAAGAGGGGTCCCGCAGTTACAAAGTCTGTCAGTTGAAAGTTAGGAAATGCTGTAAGTAACTGTTTAATGTCTGGATTCTGCTCCCCTTTGCCTCCATCCTGGGCTAAAAATCAGGCAGGAGTCCTGTGGAAAAATACAGCACTTCATTGCACATGTGTATGAAGAAGAAAAGGTGTTCTGGGAAGGCTGGTACTTCCCAAGTGTTTGACTTCATGCCCTTCTTGACATTCCTGCGAGGCAGGTTTTTTGTCAGCAGTTTCCCAATGGCAAAAAACAGCCCTCAAGCCAGGCCTGAGAAAGGCTGCCGTGACAAAACCCTTGCTCCTCTGCTTCTGTCCTTCGCTTCTGTTTTCCTCCCCACCCCCTCACTTTCCTCTTCCCTCGGACCCCAGCATCCCCAGTGCAATGTGTGGCACTGGTGTTCAAGCAGTGTGTGACCCCAGTGCCTTCAGAAGAGGCACAAGTTTCCTGTGAGGTATTTTGGCTCAGTCCTAAAAGGTTTCTGAGGCGTACTCAGGTGGGGAGGTGGAGGAGGGAATGAGTGGGAGCAAAACGGTTATTCATTTTTCATGTCTTATCTACTGTAACAAAATAGGGATAGCAGTTTGCAAGTCTAGTAAAAGGCATGGCTTTAGCCTCAGGGCTCTACCTGCTGCATTTGAGATCTCCTGCAAATAGTAGTCATCTTGCAGCATTTCAAGAAACTTGCACAAATTGTTTATCCTGTGAAATATTAGGCAGCCTAAACGCAGGAGTAACGGCCTGAATGATCGTGCCTTAAGCTGCTTTTTATGCCTATTTCTTAACCAACGTGCTTCAAGCAAAAGTGTTCTCCTCCCACTGCTTTACCTTAGTTGGTTTATCGGCTTCTGTGATCCTATTTGGCGCTTGTGCACCATAAAAAATGTCTGATTTGGTGGTCCCGATAAAAATGTGTCCATGTTTCATATTCCATGGTGAGGTAAGACAGCTATCAGGGCAGGAAGTTTTCTCAGAAGTCAGCACTCTCTTGGCATGACCAAGCATCGGGGTAGCCATGGAAATCTGTTCTCAAAGATAATAAAAGCCTCCAGTGCCAGGAGAAGGTGAGCGGGAAAGGTCAGCACTGACGGTGATCTCACTGCCTCGAGGAGATGGGAAGATGCGTAAAATAAGGTGATCGAGCTGGTGTGGGCAGGGAGGGAAGCTGCTCTGGAGGAGCTTGGGAGGCAGACAAACTCCTTTGCACTCAACAGTAAATGGTGTCAGGAGGTATTTGGAGAACCTAAAATGGAGCCCAGGAGTACATGGAGATGGAGTAAATGAAGCATGTGGCTGGCTGTTATGCCAGGCAGGACCAGCATCTGGACCTCCACCCTTCATCACTCTCTTCTCTCCCATCTTGCAGCTTCCACTGCTCGTTGTCCTTAAGTTGAGCTGTTTTCCACCAAGTAGTCCACAGCAGGCTCCATTAGCACCCGGTCACATCCTCCTGACCACAACTCTTCTTTCAAAGGCTGTACCTGGGCAAGACTGTGAAAATATCTCATCACAAGGGTGCAGATAGCACGTGTCTGTGCAGAAAGGGTGCGAAGAGACTCCACTGTAAGACGTCAGAAGATCAAGGCTGTCAGAAAAAATAGTAGCATGGAAATGAGTACCTTAGGTAGGCTCAGTAGTCTCTCCAGTCCAGTGCTGTATCTGATGTGAAATGCTCATGGGGATGAGCGAAAAGCCCTTGCAATAGGTAGATGTGGAGTCTTCTATAAGAGGCAAGTCATCTCCTCACGTCCATTATTGAAATTGGTGTAATCGTGGGACATGTGGCTCTTTATTGCTCCTGAAACTCCCTTGGTATTTAGTTGTGCATATGAAAATTTCATGATATGAGTCATGAGAGATCTGTGGCCTTGATGGCCATGAGCTCCACAGTGTATGTATGTTTTCTTGTCTCTGTTTTCCTCCCTGACAGATACTTTGAATGATGTGATTGTGATCATTGTGAACCGAGAAGAAATGCAGTATAGCTTTTAAATACCATTCATTTATGTCCTGTACTCATTTTTTTCCCTAGCTTTGTTGTTGTCTCCTCTGTTGTAATGTGGGTAAATCTCAGTTCCTCCTTCTCTTTCTCTGCCCTCTTTAGATTCCCCCTCCTCATCCTTGATTTATTGCTGGCCACCCTTGTTTTCCTGAAGTGATGCAGTTTTCTGGTTTGCGTTTTGCATGGGTTGTTCCAATGTGTGCTTGCTGGCCTGGCATTTTGATTGCTGCTGTGCTGCTCATCTGCCTTTTTGGCAAGCTCTTGTGAAGTTTCCTTACTCTCTAGATGTTACCAGTGCATTGTGCATCATCTGCAAAGTTTTCCACCTTCCTGCTTCTTCAGGCAAAAACCCCTCACATTCAGTATTTCCCAGTAGTTCTGGGGTGTTTTCTGTGGATGGAGAAGCATGGGAAGCTACATTGCTACTCTGTCCTAATGCCCTGCGTCACCCTTTTCATGCTCCCTAGGAGAAGTTACTCCTCACAAGTCACTCTTGGGCACTGTGAGGTGACAAAGACTGGATCTCTTTACCTGAGTACTTTCCATCCGTGCTGCTGGGTCTTACTTAAGCCACAGTTTGGGCTCAAATTTTCCAACTAGAGCTGGCTTTGGGATTACTGCTGGCGACCTGATCTGTCGCAGTCATACCAGTCCCTCCAGACCCTGTGAACGAGAACATGGACCTGGGCAAGGGAAGCGAGTGCTTAAGCGTGGCGTAGAGCTTGGCCTATGGAATGGTAGGCAGCAAATGGGAATAGTGAGCCTGGAGCCACAAAGGCGCTTAG
This sequence comes from Psophia crepitans, assembly GCA_013399095.1. Taxonomy (NCBI): domain Eukaryota; kingdom Metazoa; phylum Chordata; class Aves; order Gruiformes; family Psophiidae; genus Psophia; species Psophia crepitans. Next base: position 178,979 of record VWZZ01000518.1, read on the forward strand.
TGAGTCCAGCTGTACTCTGTGCACAGATGCAGCGAACACACAGGATCTAGGGCAGAGCAACAAAACTTTATTTCCACACTCATTCTCTGTGCTAAGTCCCCCTACAAACAGACCTGAACTCAAGTCTTAACTGCCCTGTAGGTTATGGACCATGGTACAGCGCTCCTTGCTTTTCTCAGGACACAGTTCATGTCCATTTTGAGCCATGTGGGATTCCAGTGTAATTCTAGACCTATGATCTCCTCCTATTATCTCTGGTCTTTTTCCATCCTTTCACTGATAGACAGCCCTCACTTCACATCTTGAATTCCAGCTGCCTGGAAAACAACCAGCAAATAAACATTGGAGGAAATACTGGGAAAAATTCCCCACGTGCCTAGCAATTGGGCTTGCTGCCTCCAGGCAGGTGCAGGCTGCATGCAAACAGCAGCAATTCACTCAGCAGCGCTTCTGAAAGCAAGGGGCTGGCGGCACTGGGAAGGCTGAGTGATGTGATGGGTCTGGGGCCAGGGAAGCAGCATCATGTCTGGATGCCAAGTAGACGGCTGAGTTTTAGACGCCGCTAATTTTAGTTCAGCCTGATTTGCTTCACTGAGCTCTCCTGGTGCTCCGAATGCTGTCATTCAGGTTAATCATAATTCTTTACATGACTTAAAACTCTTGGATACACAAGAATTTGATCAGAGCTGTTTTTTTCTTTAAGATGAGATTTTCCTGTGTGCTCTGATTTCACTGTGAATGCATGTTAGACCCATACCAGTAACCATGAATCTGCTGTTCCATATTCTCTCCTCCTCATTATGTCCTTTAACCTATTTTACATGTAAAACACTTCATAATATGCAGCCAAGTGTTTAAGCATTCAATTCCCTTCCTTCACCCGCCCCTCCTGTTCCTGCGGGTGGTTGCAGATCACTGCTTGGAAGCGGGCGGAGAGAGCGGGCAGCAAGGTGAGTTTTGTTCCTGTGAGAACAAGTCCTTTCAAGTAATTCTTTATCCAAGGTGACCAGTGTGTGCTGATACCGTATCTCGGCTGAAAGCATGGGAATTTTTGATGGTGCAGTCATCTGACCCTACCCTTAAAGCCACGCTCCAGTCCCCAGGCAGGATTGCTGCAGAGAGCCGGGGGTGGGTACAACTCCATACATCCTCTGCCTTCTTTAAATCCTGTAACTTTGTCCTGTGTTGGTCTCCTGGGCTCAGCTTCCTATGTGTTTGCAGGGGTCAGCGGGGAGGGAGACTGCATGAAAATCACTCCGGTATAAAAAGGAGAGAGTGGTTAAAACCCGATTCAAAAATAGACCCAGGCTAATAGAGTTTCATTTAATCTCCAGGTTGCCGTTCAAGATCCAGTTTGTGGAGTTTGTGATGAAATGTGGTTACCACTAGACAAGTATTCAGTGCTTCACATAATGAAAATTGGCACTTTGCAGCAATTTCTAAACAGACGCAACTGCAGCTGCTGTGGGAAGGCTGAGGCCATCTGTTCCTCCCTGCAGCTGCTGGTCCTTTCCTGTGGCCCTCCTCATCCTCAGCCCCAGCCCCACTGCATGCAACTGGGAGCACACATGGGCATGGAGTGGGCGGTGATGGGGCTTCTCACACCGCTGCGCTTGGACGCAGGACTGGTGCAGGGAACCTGGGGCTGTGGTTCCCGTGTATTTCTGGGATCTCTTACTCCAGAATAATGTATTTTAAGTGGGAGCTGAGGTACAATAACAGTGGAGTGTAGGAAATTTGTGTCATTGGCTGTCTTCGCTGTTTGCCCTGTGTCCATTCAAAGCTGAGTACTTTGCTTTGTGTTTCTGGTTTCAGTCTATCAGCCTCCACGAGCTTTCTTTGATTCAGATTTACAAAGGCGATGTCATATTCCTTTTTTTCTTCTAGCAGTACTTGCTCAGCATATTGCAACCAGGATGTCAGCAGGAGTGTAACACTAGTCTTGCCCTGCAAAAGCCTGTCAAGATCTGGTTCATGCCAACCAATGCTGTTCTTCAGTGGTTCCTCTCTGAATGCTTCTGCTCTGGAGGAAGACCATGTATGAAGACAGCTTTTCTAAAATGGTGATGGGCTTTGAATTCAACACTTGGTTTATTTTGTCATCATTTCTCTGCAAAGACAAATTTTGAACTAGTAGGGAGTTCCAACATGGGTCCTTGGGATCTGATTGCAAGGAAGGCTGGGGAAAGTGTTTATGCTATACCTCCCATTGCCCCGGTGTGCTCACCTTGCCCCTGGAGTAGTCTCTGCTGCAGGATCAAGGCAAGAAAGAAATTGATTCCCCCTCAGAGATGCTTGCATTATCATCCAAGTTGCAAGGGAAGATCTGCAGAGATCAGATGCACAAGGTTGGTATTGTTTTTGGGCAAATATGAGGCAAATATGAGCCCTAGCCACTGAAGTTTAACAACTATAAATTTTGAGATTGGCCCGTTTATCCAAAAAAAAAAAAAGGTCCTGTGGCAAAGTTCTCCCTTTGGTTATGAAAGTCTCCACATGACATAAATTTGTCTTTCTGCCTGGGCAGAATTACTGCTTGTGTCAACGGGGGAAGAGGGAGGAAAGCAGAGAACCACCATGCAGCGGAGCAAGTAGAGACCTCCTGCAATGCCTTTGTTAATGGTGTGTTTCTGGGAGCTGGTCCAGGGCCATTTCAGAGTGTCAGTATAATTTTACTCTTATTGGGTTGAGTTTTGATCCATGAGGCTTTATCTTTGGAAACAACCGTTTCCCAGAGCAGTGTCCCCGTGCTCATGATGAAGGGCTCTGCAGTGCATCCTTTGGTTCTCTAAAACACGGCACGCTTCACAGACCTAAAGCATTTCCTAGCTGATTGATGGCAACTCATTTAATGCAACGTGTAGGTCTAAAACTATGAATATATCGTGCTGTGGAACAATATATTTCCTCTTCTCGGGGGTGCTTATCGTACACCGCTCTCGCTTAAGATGGAGGGAGCAATTGCATTTTATCACCTGTTTGCAAAAAGTCATTATCAGAGGCTAAAATATTTACAGGCAGAACCTCTGAAATCTGATGTCTTGACACACTATGTTTTTATTGTTTGCTCTATGGCCCTGACGGAGGCGCAGTGAAAGCAGAGTCCTCTCCAGACAGGCAAAGGTATGGTACTATCGAGGTACGGACACAAGGTATATCAGCGTGAATTGTGAGGGGGCCAGCAGCTCCGGAGTACTTGCCTGCGTGCATCGTGCCACCGATGCTACATGGGAGGCTGATCATCCCTCTTTAATCAAAGGATGGTTGTAAGCAGTTGGTCAGAGACAGGCTGCGTGGTCCAGGGAGCGTTGTGGCAAACAGGGAATGGGAAACGATATCAGGAGGAGACATGAGTGTGTGTGTGTGCAGGGAAGGTGTGGCTTTAGCACTAACCTCCTGCATCCCGCCGGAGTGCGGTCCTCACACTGACTGCGTGCTGTGCCACGTCCAAGGCTGGAGCCTCTGTTTGCAAGCAAAAACCCCAAATAATTATCTGCTTTTCAGTAGTTTTCGGGCCAAAAGCATGTCCCAGTGTTATCAGCTTTAACTTCCGTAGGCTTGGAAGTTTGGAAGAGGTTTCAAGCAGTTTGCCCCTTCTGTCATGTTACGTGTAACAGCCACCACACAATGAGGGTCTTCATGGTTGTGGAGTCTGAAGGAGTGAAATTTGTGTTGTCTGGCTAATCTTTGAACACCACCCATCTCAAAAGGTGAATTTTATTTACGTTTGCAGGGACCGGGCTGGGGTCAGCTTTGTCATTTTCTAGGTTAGATGTTAATATTTTTTATCAAAAGTTGACTGACTAGCCGAGGGCCTTTTTTTTAACTTGTCAGGATCTACAACAAATATATCACTAATAGGGATTTTTTTTTGTCACATTACCCCACATTTAACAGGGGGTGAATCCTTCAAATTGCAACATACATGCATAATTAATAGCTTACTTTGTATTAAACACATGTTGCATTGTTAGCAAATAACAATGAGCTACATGCTGATTACAAAGTGTTCCGCGCAAGTAAGGATGTTGCGCATCCTTACCAGGGTTTAGGCAATGGAAATAAGCAACACAATGTGTAGTTTTTAGGCAGCCATGACCAGAAATGACTCCCCCAACAGATTAGGCTGCAGCACTGTGCGTGCGTTACGCTTTCAAACCGACCGCCTCGCCCATAGCCGCTCACGTTAAATACACGCCAGTCTTATGCATGGGGGCTCGGTTCCAGCTCCTGCGGCCACTTCAGCATTTGCATTTCCTTCGCTCTCCGTGACCGTAACCATAGAAGCTGCTACAACACTTGGAGAAATATAATCTTTGGCATTTAGTACATTTTCTCCACCCATATGCACGTGCGCTTTTGAAGAAGCAAACAGAAAATCCACGTAACTCTGGTATCCAAGGCCAGGAAAAGCTGTGACCGGAGAGAATTAAAAAAAAAAAAAGAAAAAAAAGAAAAAGTACTAGTTACAGAGGGGAAAAGCATTAATTTGGGGAGCTATAGCTCTGCCTCTGGGAGCCAGTGCTGCACTCTGCCAAACTGCGTTGTGCCATCCTGGCAGCGCAGATAGGCTGCTAAGGCAGAAACGGGTCAGAGGAACATGCCCTGCACCGAGGAGCTCAAAACAGCACCCGAGCAGGGTTTCAGCTGCACGGGGCTTGTAAGGGCCATTACGGAAGAGAGAGTTTTAATGGAAAGGAACGCAAACAGCTACTACGAATGGCCCCAGGCTAAATGGCTCACCCAGGCTATTTTGGCAAATACTGAGGAATGACAAATATATTCACCCATCAGGGCTGGCTCAGCAAATAGGCTGGATTAATGATAATGACTGCAGTGAATAACTCAACTGGATCTACTAGTAATCCGAGAGTCACACGGGCAGAGAAAATAAGGAAAATCAGATGGGTTGCTTGGGTGCTGGATGAAAGGGAAAGAAAGAGAAGGGGACATGTAGTGGGAGAAAAGCCCCTACCCAGCAGCTGGGGCACTCAGCTGGGATGCAAGACACAGATCCACCACGTTCCTGCTTGGAGCTGGGAAGAGTGGTGTTCAAACTGTGGAGCTGCTCTGGGCCTTTTCCAGGCAAAACCATGCGGAGAAGCAGAACAAGTGAGACAAGTCAGACAAGGCCAGGTCCAGGCAGGGACCTAAGGAAACGTTTGTAGGCATGGATGCATTTCCATGGGAAGTGTCTGTTTCATTGAGTCAGACTTTTCCAAGGACAGACCATTTCATCAGAAGGCCCTTGCCTCAACGCCACTGCTTTTGCATTTCACTAAGTCCCTACAGTTGGTAGGTTGGTAGGTACCTTTATGCTATCTGAATGGGCACAGCCTCAGCTGCACTGTGCCCAAATGTTTCCATACCTATTTCCCCTTCTTCTCCCTGCCCAGCATCTCTGTCCCTTCTGGCTAAGAGTTGTTCCCTGTCCAGCCCCAGAAGAGCCACTGAGATCCAGTGGGTTTTGCCCAGGAGCATTGTTCTGCTCATGCAGAAAACATTAAAGGATTTAGGGCTGAGCTTGTTAAAATGGTCCTGGGAGTAATTGCTAGGGAAGGGGAAGAAGGGGGCAAAGCTGCCACTGTGTTCCTAAAACTGCTCCTCACAGCAGATTTAGCACTGGCAGCACACCCCTTTTCACACCATCCCTATCTTCACGCTGTGGGGCTGGTTCATGCACCAGTCTGGAAGAGTCCTCCTTTCAGCATCATCTTTTACTTCCACACAAAGAGCTTTTAGATTAATTTTGATTAATCAGGCCTTTGTGCTGCTGTTTGTGGATGTTTAAAATGTGAAGGACTCACCAAAAGACATGTAGGTCATCTCCCATGGCATCACATTTTGGGAACCCCCATGTGGCGCGGCTGTGTAGGGCCTCTTTTAAAAGGGTTTCTGCCTGGAGAGGTTTGTATCTCTTGCTTGCAGACACCTTCCTGGTGGGGTCTGCTAGCTAACTGAGATAGATAATGAGTATGGCAGAATGGGTTTATGAATGACCAGGTTACTGGTTAGGATACTTTAACAGCAGATCCTAGCCTTACATTGAGTATAGGAGCTCAGCATTTCAGCATGGCATACTGCAAGCTTTAAAGATGAAGAGGGCAAACTGTGGCCATTCTCACATGAGAAACAGGAACAGGAACGGGAAGGGGGAGCAAGCCTCTCCCTCCTGTGCAGTGCTGTGGGTCCTGCATCCACGGATGCTCTCTGCCAGGATGCCTGACCAAGCAGCTGGAGGAGGTCGGGTTGCTCTGCCTCTTCCCTTTAAGTGTCAAGGGAGGAACCAAAGCTGCTGAAACTGGCCTCTGTATCATAGAATCACAGAATGGGTTGAAAGGGCCCTCAAAGATCATCTAGTTCCACCCTCCCTGCCATGGGCAGGGACACCCTCCACTAGACCAGGTTGCCCAAAGCCCCATCCAGCCTGGCATTGAACACTTCGAGGGATGGGGCCTCCACAGCTTCTCTGGGCAATCTGTTCCAGTGCCTCACCACCCTCACAGGGAAGAATGTCTTCCTAATGTCCAATCTAAATCTCCCCTCTTTTAGTTTAAACCCATTCCCCCTTGTCGTAGCACTACTCTGAAGGATCCCCCCCAAACACCCATGCCAGGGGCGCTGCCCAGAATGCTTTGATTCCTTTCCAGCTGCACCCAGGAGAGCCAGTTCAGAGATCTTGGAGAGCATATGGGTCTCTGTTGCTCTCCATCTCCTCTTGCTGGGGATGCAGCTTAGTGGGGACAGGGACACAGTGAAACGAGGTCCAAGACTAGGACATGTGGTGTGACTGCTGGAAAGGTCTGAAATCTGGTGGTCCCAGGACTGAGCAGTCCTGGTGCAGGGGCAGCAGTGCACAGAGTAATGCCTGTGTGCAGCACAGGGGAACTGGGAATGAACTCTTGAAAAAAAAAAAAAAGAGAGAAAAAACAGTCGGGCCTGTATTTCACATTTCTCTCTGCCCTTCCAGCAACCCTTCCTTGAAAAGTTTATGTCTACATTACAAGAAGCGGTTGCATTTTCACACAGCCAAGTCCTCTCCCCGCTGTTTTCCATAGCTGAGTTGGCCTTTGCATAGCTTCGGCGATGCAGGGCCTCTCGCAGACAGAGCTGTGTTTGTCTCGGAGTCATGTTGAACTTGGCAGGTACCGTACATCTAACTCCAATTTAAACTACCACCTTTCCAAAGGAAAAGAGTCTGCAGTACACAACAGCAGCCGCCACAAGGAAAATCTGCTTGCCGGGCTGGAAAACCCAAGCAGGGTCGTTAACAGCAATTTCTCCATCTATTCACACAAATTTACTCTGCGGTCTCACAGACACTGACCTAGCTGCCATTTTTTTCCAATTGAAAGAGGCTAAACTGGGGCTTCTTGATTGCAATCAACTTCAATAGACTAATGTGTGCTAAACCAGGCTGAAATACAACCTTAAAAAACATGGGCCAGACTACCCCGCCCCTCTCAAAGAACCGTCTGTGGTGTGTGTAGATCTGGGGTCAAGCCTGCTGTGCTCCTTGGCCGCCGAATTCTTTCCTGTGGGTTCATCGTTTCCCATGAACTTCAGCAGAGTCAACATCTGATGGTGCATTTCTCTGGAGCCTGACCTGGGTGGGGTTTTTTTCCCCTTTGGCTGGGAGAAAGCAAAAGCTGGGGAGAAGCTTGATGGTGTGTCTCCATAGGTGACAGGTTCGGTCCTGGAGGGTCTTGGTTAGATTGCTGGTGTGAAAGAGGAAAGCTTGTCATCCTGGTCATCCTGCATGGAGAAGAAACATCTCTTTTAGGAGGGGCCATTCTCAGGATGAAGAACCCTGGTTGTAAATCTCCTTGGGACACTGGTCATGTCTACAGGCAGTGGGGAAGATGACATGGAGAGTTTCTGGGCACTAAAGCCTGTGTGCACACCTCTGTGGAGTACAATTCTTCTCCATTGCCGTTTCCATCTCCTCATTAAGCTTGCCATCAATAATAGAGTGTTTCTTGTGCAGCTGAGGGTGGGAAGAGCAGTCGCATGGGAGCTGACTCACTCTGACTCACATCTCCTGGGAACACAGAGTCAGTTGCGTTGATCTCAACCCACTGCATGCCTAGAGACCCCCACGGAGAGCAAGGGTGCCTCCTCTCCGCTCTCTGCCAGTGTGCCCTGTTGTCACCTGCAAAGCCGGCTTGTCCTGGGGCAAGGAAAAGTCCCTCCTGAGGACCGGGCTGAAGGAATGGATGAGGGAGCCTGGTCTGTGCCACCAAGTGCTCTGGGAGTGTTCTGGATGCCCTGGGTCAGGCAGACTGACCCGGGCAGTCAGGTCTCCCTGGGTATTTTGGAGCAGCATCTAGACCAGAGAAATGCAGCTGAGATCACTGCACCTTTTTTTCCAGTTTTTTGAACTTGCCCTTCCGGGAACAGCAGAAAGACAGGGCAGAACAAGCTCCCAGGGAACAAAGTCTAGTTCCCTACACTTTATCATCTAATGGTATGAATTCTAAGGTTGATCTTTGCCTAGGCAGAGCAGAAACTTATTATACTTGATTTCTTGGGAAAGGAGGGCTTGGGGGAAGGGGAAGCACAGGGGGGCCTGTCTGACTGCTGGAGAGTTAAGCGTGCTGTATGCCTGGGCTCTAGGCTTCGACAGGTACTCCCTGGGCTGGGGGCAGCTGCCCGTGAAAGTCAGTGTTGATCTTTCTGTGACTCCTGAGGTAACCCTTCACCTTGTAGGGATCTTCATGTTCATTACCTCTTTGTTTTTGTTTCTTTCCCAGGACAAAAGGGTTTGATTGAGCAGAAAGGTAAAAGGTCAAACCCAATCCGTATTGCCATCTTTCTGGCAGGTACCATGATGCAGAGCCCATCAGATGGGCATAGCTGAGTTACAGAAGGATGAAGGAGGTAGAAGTCTTTTCTGAAATGCTTGTCTCCAGGCAGTCTAGACCCAAATTAAAATTTTCTAGTCAGAAATGAAAAAAATGAAAAAGCTTTGACACTGGCACTCTGCCTAAACTTGTTTTTTATGGGAACTGTTCCGTTTTGGAACAGGACAGCAACTGTGATGGAGCAATAAACAAAATGTTAAAGTAAATGAGAATGATTGAGGTTGTTTTTGTGGTTGTACGCTGATGGTGCTTTCCAGATTCAGTTACATTTTCCTGTTAGTGGCATGTTTCTCCCTCTCTTTTTTTTTTCCTTCGTGTGTGCCCACTTCCTATTTTCTATTTGCTCTCTTCCCAATCTATTCCTTCCACTCCTGCTCTAAAACTTCATCCATCTCAACTTTTCATGATGCTCAAAGGTCTTTGCAGTTCATCCAGTGCAAATATCTGTTTTCCAAAGCATCCGAGAGGTTTCCATGCCCTTCTCTGAGGTTGCAGGTTTTTTCCGCAGTTCACTCTGCACATGGGAGACCACCACTATCCCAAAGCATGACTGGATCCAGAAGACTAGATCAAATCTCAGGTGCCATCGGCAGCTGTGACGGATATACCTTTTAGTCCCCTCTCTGTTTACTGAACGTTTGATTATCACTTTTCACTCCATCCATTGAACTCAAGCAGCGATTCTGAGCCTGGGGGTTGGGGAGCAATAAACCCAGCAGGCACGGTGGTATCATGGCAGTGATAACAGCGCTCCAGTGTGAGGACAGTGTGAAGCCTCTGTCTCCCTCATCTCATCTGGATGCCTTGTATGGTACCCAGAAGAAGTGTTTCTAACACCAACCCTGGTGCATTGCTGTCTTGGATGTGTAGCAAGACCCTGTTATCAAGGTCCTCTCTTCTGGATGGCAACCAGGGCTCTGATGCACAAAATTAAAAATCCTGTGACAGCTTATTTCTCATCGGGGGAAAAAAACCCCAGCAGATGCATTGAATTAACCAGATGTGTTAAAAATATAAAGTGTGTCTTGTCCTCCGTCTCATCCCGGTCTCAGTGTCTATTTACGCTGTTTACCTGCACTTTCGATTTCATGGGCCACAGCTGAAAATCATGTGCCTGGTGGTTTTTGGTTTTTTTTTTCATGTGCAGCCCACGCCAAAGTGCACCGGCAAAGGTGCTGCGGGGAGGCAGGAGGTCCCAGCATGGGACAGCTGGGCTCTTCTCACTGCAGGGATGGGGAGGCAGCACCAGGCTGGGCAGTGTGAGGAGCTTGGTTCTGCTAAAGCGATCAGCACTTCCATACACAACAGCATTGAAAGCCACAGGATTAATCTCACCTTCGAGGATTAGCACTCAGGAGTCTGCATGCTACATGCCTTCAAAACCGATGTGATTAATCATGTTTTCATTTGCCTTCCAGTTCGTGAGGTTTTTGTGCCAGGGCTTTTAAAGCTTGCTCTGAAACTGAGAGGAAGCAGCATCATTTTCTCTGTAGGCAGCTGAACTTCTTGTGTAAAGATCAGGGAGTCGGGACTTTGAGAGGAACACAAAGTACTGCCATATTTGCAGCGTAGTTGTGGCACCTTGCAACATTTGTCTCATTGCTTCCTCAGCAGCCTCTACCAAATTCAGGGAGACAGATGAGTGTTCGTTCAAGTTTTAGAAATAAACACTATTTGTTTCAGCTAGAAAGTCTGAAACTTAAACCTCCAAATTCCTTAGTGAAATTTTGCAGCAGAAGGTGGATTCAACAGCAACTGAATGGTTCCCTAAAAGTCATGGCTCTGCCTTAGTGTATAGATACGTTTCTGCTTTCAGAGAGTAAATATTGCTCTATGGTGCTGCAATTTATGCTACTGGGGAGGCTGGCACTAATGCAAATACGCTGTGAAGCTGTATGCTTCCTCCTCACTCCGAGCATCAAATTATTCCCACCTTGAAAAACCTGGTTTTGTCTTTATTTACAGAGCTGGTCTTATCAGCAATGTGCTTCCCTGGAAACAAAGTTTCTTCCAAGAGTTAAAAATATGCATAAACCCATAAAGGGTTTAAAATATATCCAAGTACCATTCAGTGAAAGCTGCTTAATTGGAACTCCTACACAGTGCTTCGCAATTAACGGTGACGCTGCTGTTTAGAAAAAATAGGGGGGAGAGGCTCAAACTCAGAATAAAAAATACAATAAATGTCTTGTGCAGAAACATGGTGCACAGCTACAGACACTATCAGTTATCTTTCACCTCGGTGTCTCCCGGTCACAAACGAGTCCTACTCTTCTCTGAGCGTGTTCTTTGCGTGGGGCCCCTGTGCTGCAGGGGAGCTCGGGGGCTGCACAGCTGAGCCGCAAGCACGTGTTCCTCTTCCCTGTGCTGAGCAACGGCATGAGATCCTGAATGCTAGGAATCTCCCAGGTCTCCCTCGCTGCACCATTTCAGTCCTGGATTCATCGGGCATCTGCTCAAAGGCTCCTGAAACTGAAGATGCTGCTTTGGGCAGAGCGGGGGAGAGGACCGGCTGATGCAGAATCCCTGAGTCATGTCCCAAATTCCCCTCTGCAGCAAGGCTGCAGGGTAACCTTGAGCCGTGCTCCCCTCAGCGCAGAAGATACAGCAGGATGCGACCCTGAACTTCTGCATGGGAATATCCCTGCATGAGGACTGCCCCCACGTTCCCCAGCTCAGGACTAGTGAAAAGCCAGCTTCATAACGCAGTGAGAAACAGCATCCTTCATTAAATCACAGAGGAGCGCAGCTGTAGGTAAGGATTTATCCTGTAGCAAATGAGGATTTCCTCCCTCCCTCATGTTCAGGCCTGCGTTTCCTCACTGACCTTTGTGGAGTTTGCTTGGGATACTGATGCTGGGGGTCAGTGCAAGTGGGGGGCAACAGTGCCTTTATTTAAGTTCTCCACAGATAACTGGCTGATGAGTGGTGTGAAAAATCAAAGGCCCTAGGCATGTGGAGTTATTAAAAATTATGAAGGTGGGGGGGACATTTGATGCCGATCACGCTACCCAAATCCCAGCAACAGTGTAATCTTAAGCTTCACTGCTGCTTTTTTGCAGGGTGTGATGTGCCATGGGAGGAGAAGGTCCAGGAGCACCTGGGCTTTGCTTTGTTTGCCCCAAACGCTCCCCTAGATTAGACAGAAGAGCTAAAAAAACCCCAACCCCCTGAAAAACCAACCCAAAACCCAAGGACAAGAATTTCCTTGTTGACGATATTAGGCTGGCTGAGCAATTCCTGGGGGCTTTCAGCAGGCTAACCACAAATTGCTGCGGAGCCTCACGCTCTGAGAGCAATGTGGGTAGAAACTGCTCCCCTTTGATGTTGGACCTTGAACCCATTTCATTTTCAGCGTAACTGGCCTCGTTGCCATGGTTGTTACAGCTTGCAAAGGTGAAGTGGTGAGTTTGCACCAAGAGGCTAGAAGCAGCCGGGTTTCTTCCTCCTGCCTCCGGCAGCTGCCCCCCACCCTCCATCTGACCACACTGAGGTTTGAAGGTGGGGAGATGCATTTAGCTTACATCAAAACAGCCCCACCACATTCAGCCGTGCGTATCATCCCACGGCTGCAGGGTGGGGACAGCCTGGCTCCCCCACCACCTGCCCCTGCAAACCCCATCGCAGCTGCCGGGGTACGAGTCTCACAAGAAAGCCAAGTGCTCTGCGTGGCCACTGCAGCTCTCATTCTACCAGGAAGGCACTGTGTGCAGGACTGGTGATGATCAAAGGCCAGCTATGAGTCATCTCAAATCCAATGAATGATCATTAGTTGGGGGAAGAGGTAATTAGACTGGCTTCACTATCTTGCTGTTATGCTCAGGGGAGTAATGGGGTGGTATTGCTGCCATTGAAGAACTTTATTTGTTAGGAGTGACTCATTGGGTATGCGTCACAAATTATACATGGGAAAAACTACCCGTGCTCCCTGTTGGAAGTTGAAAGTCCAGTGCAATGTGCCCAAACAGTCCTGGCAGCTGCCTGATAATGACAGCATCACCTGGTGAGTGTTCCCTTCCCTTTCATCTCACCTAGAGGGAAACTATCAAAGTCAGGCCTTCTCTTGCCTCCAATAACTCCACGGGCTACTTACCTGCCCCACTGCAGAAGCTGAAGGGGAAATGGCTCTTGACAAAACTAGTGGAGAATCAGAAGAACCAGATGCAGAGCCCTGGTATCCTGGGCTGCCAAGATCCCACACGGACTTTGTAGCCCTTGAGAAGGAGTTTAATCTGCTGATCCAGGTCAAAGCTTTGTGACCGCTCTGTTTCAGCAATAAGCTACAGTGAAGTTTGATCGCAAAGCCAAGACATTTGCAGTATCCCAAATCTGTCCCTAGATCTGAATTTCACAGTTGAGCTGGCCCACCTTTTGTTTTAAAAAAAGATTGAGCGAATTTTTATTCTTATTTGACTCATTTTTATCCCATGAACTTGCCAATTTCAGTTGAACCAGGTCTTCTTAATAAACTTAATAAACTTTTTAAAGATATATTTCTTAAGGTTTTTACTTCCAAAACAGCCTGAGGTTTGGAAAGACAGAGGCAATCAACAATAAAAGGAGACAAAATAATTGCTTGGATCTTTACATTGTTTCTGTACTTTGAAAGCTAATTTTAGATTGCAGCTGAGGCTTAAGGCTCGTTCTTAATTTGCCCAAACTGTTTTTCTTTCTTCCACTAGAACAAACCTGGTCAAACCGTGTTTGCCCTTCAAAACTCGGTTCTGAGAAGTGCCCAGTGCAGAATTACTCAATGTAATGAATGTAAACACTGGGAAGATTACTTATTTCCTTTGTGCGTGTTCTTTTGAGTTGGAATTTGATTACAGCACTTGAAGAATATCCTCTTACTGTATAAAAACACAATTATGGAGATCTGATCCTCATTCTCACTTCAGAGGAGGTGTGCTGCTAAGGTGTAAAGCAACCATGTAACGTCTTCTAGTGGGATGCTGTGCTCCGAGTCTGTTGGCTTTGAGATGGTGGGTCCTGGGCCAGATATTTCTGCTTTTTCATGAAAACGACCTTTGCATAAATGTCCTGGTTTCAGCTGGGAGATTGTTAATTTTCTTCATAGTAGCTGGTATGGGGCTGTGTTTCGGATTTGTGCTGGAAGCAGGATTGATAGTGGAGAGATGTTTTTGTTGTTGGGAGTTGGAAGGGGACAGACAGGACAGCTGAGGGGGACTGAGCGAGCGTCTGTGTGGTGCCTAGCCGCTGGCTGGGGTAAAACCACGACAATAATCTTAGACATCCTGAGCAGGTAATGACGGGCTCGATCTTGAAAAGATGTTGAGAGCTGCAGCAGAGCCAGAATCCCGGTGGTACCTCCCTGCTGCCCAACCCAGTCACCCCAAAGCAGAATCACATTTCCCATGAAGGTGCTCATTGCCTCCTGCTCAGTCTGTGCCTCCTGGCCAATATACAGCCAGTGCTTTCCTGTGCAGGGACACATGGAGGGGACCTGGAGGTGTCTCCACACTGGCACTAAGGCAGAATACAGCTTAGCAGTACCCAGCTGGACACATCCACTGCAGTCATCGGGTGTGCCTGGCAATTGCAGCCTGGGCCATCATCGATACTGGAGACAGGTAAATTAAAGCTACCTGTTTGCTGAGCACATGCAAACACCTCTGTCTCTCAGACACACGCATGCAAAGCCAGAAAAGAAAGGGGGCAGAACTGCAGAGTATAGTGTCATGATAATCCACTGGAAAAAGATCAATCCCTGACCTTCCAAAATCCTTTCATTCCGATCTCCATGTCCAAGAAAGTGACTGTTGAAACGGGGTGATCATTTTTCCAAGAGGTTTTGGAAGAAGAGAGACAATGGCTTGGTTTCAGGCTGGTAGGACACTAGGGAAGAGCATGGCATGCCCTGCAAGATCCACACTATTTTGGCTAAACCCTGTTTTATTTGCCAGCCTTGTAGAGTTCCCTGGGTTTGAGCTACACCTTCCCAAAGTGCAAACTCCGCTCCCAGTTACTGGGGAAGCTGCAGACCATGAAGCGTGCCTGCCTGATGTTTGGCTTTTCCCAGCTGGGCTGGCAGTTGGTAACCTCCTCGGGGCACCGACTGCCTTGCACCATGGGCTGGGTGCTGCGCAGGCACACCAGGACTCTGATCTCTTCTGGTCAGAGCCCCATGGCATTCCTGAGACTCAACAGGGAATCCTGTCCTGTTTTCTATCTATCTCCAGAGTAAAAGCTCATTTTGCTTTTACCTCCCTCAGCACTCTGGGTGGTTTTGTTTAGAAGAAATTATACAACTGAATAAAAGCCAGCATGAAAGGCCAAATCTTGAACCGATCCGTGGGCAGGACTGCACTGTGAGTGACGTGTGGACAGGCGTGTCTCTGGGAGGCTAATCTCCTGTGCATGGAAAAAAATGCGAGGGCAGATGTAGCTGCAGGGCTGTGGTGCAAGCTGCCAGAGGGACCCCCAGAACCAGGGGCACACACTACGTTTTCCAGCTGGTGGGAAGCCCATGCCGTGCTGCTGGTATCTCTGCTGATGAAACCACAGCTTGGCCAGATGTCCCTCGTTTTGCTGTGAAGATATCTCTCTCATGGAAGACACTCTCATCTCCCCTCCTTTTTCTTTCACTGCGTTCAAGCCCAGTTCACCAAATCACCCCCGTCCCTCCTTTCTAAATTCACACTAACAGCAAATCAGGGCGGATGGTAGCTAATTCTAAGTAAAGAGAAGTGTTCACATCCATAGCATCAACATGGAGGCATGTGGGCATGCACCTAGCGCTTGCAAGGACCACTGCTCCGATGAGGCCACCACTATGGAGAGCAGGATGAACTGCCCTGGGCACTGTCCTGCGTGGGGTACAGAGCAAAGGCAGCCTCTCGGGTGGGGGGGAGATCAGATACTGCTGCATGTTTTAAGCTAACATCTTGCTGAAAGCTGCATCAAATATTGAAATTAAAATTGCTTCTTCACACCCTTTCGTTTTTGCGGGCAGTTTTGCCAGAACCGCCAGAACTAGGTGGTGTCTTTGTGAAGCCACAAAAGGCAATTAGCAAAGGCAGGGCCAGATCCTGAGCTGGGAATGCGATGTTACACCAGCTTACCCCTGCTGATTTTCTAGCCCGTAGTTTCAGTCATGCTGGCTGCAAGCACAGGAGACACAAAGTCTGACTACGCAGAGAGTGACACTGCAGATCCCCACTGAAATCAGTGGAAATCTTGCTGGCAGAACCAGGGACAGGATTTCACTGAACTTACTCAAAAGACAAAGATGGTAGTGACAAGGGGAATGGTGTGAACCTAAACCTTGTTGCATTTTTAAGACTGCAAATTTAGTCTTACTCTAATACTTTCTGAAAATTTCTTATCAAGTGTTTCTTTTTCCCCGCCACTAAGCTGCTGCCGCTGGCAGCCAGGGCGACTGACAGTCTGTCCCACACATTTGCCAGGCCTCGCATAGTTTCTCTGTCAGGGGGAAGGGAATAGTGATGGAGAGCAGCCTGATAAATATGTCACCCAGGATCCCTTCCTATGGGCAGATCACTGCTGTCCAAAGCCAACCGAACTCACTGACATCTTTGGGCATCTCCTGCAGGCTTAGTGAGCCAGGGTCAAATGTTTTCTCTCCCTGATTTTTTTTTTCTTCCTAATAAGACCAGAATGGAGAAGCAAGTGGAGTCCGGTCCACCTTGAAGTCTTAACATGTTTCAGACAGGTTTTGGGGAGAGAGGAGGTCCACTGGCACAACTGGGGCTCAAAGAGACAGATACAGGATATTCACTATGGTCCAATTTTCTTTGCTTGCCAACTGCAGTCTTTTGCATTGGCACAAAAGGAAAATAATAAAAAACCTAGTAAGTTGGAGTTTTAAACTACTTATACCGTTATCATTATGATAAGTGACTATAAAGTACATCAAGTATCTAGAAAATCAGGTTTTCTTTTTTAGCAAGTTATTTTTTTTAGGCAGTTAGTTTTATGTTAGCTTGGCACTGCCTGACATACTGCATTATTTTTAATAACGTTAATAAGCCAGAAGTCTGCTCCAAGATTGTTGTGGCTGAAGAACTAACAAGATAATGTTTCCATTTTAAGAAATCTCCTAAAAAAACCCCAAAATATAAAACAGCCTAAAAGCCACCAGTTTGATTTTCAGGGATCCTTATTGCCCAGGGCTCCCATCAGTCAGTGAGATGGTAAGCAGCACAGCATCTCCCAGATGTCAGCTCAACAGCGCTGAGGGGTTTTACTGGTGCCGATGGGAGGAGAGCCTGGCTCATGAAATGAGGCATAGTTTTCCCCTTTAACTCCATTTACTCCCATTTATTACTCAGTTCTGCCACAGTGAGACCTCCCTCTGGCTGCCGGCATTCCTGCCTCGCTGGCGACGGAGTGCCCATGGTGCGCACAAAAAAGCCTCTTCATTTTTTTTGCCTGACACCAGAAGAACCACTTACCTGCTTCTTCGAATAGGCAGCCATAGAGACCTGAACCTTCAGAGAACGGGAGAGGAATTTATGAAAAGCACAGGAAGACTGCAGGTGTAAAATGTTTGTCATGCTAACACCTGAACAAACACATCACTGTGCCCTTGCTTATCTCCTTCCTACTCACTGCCTTCATTGAGTCCAGTGTCCTGCTAACTGCAGACATATTAATCAGGCAGTTAGATTAGAACAAAGTCACTGGCTCTGTGCCGCCTTATCTAGACTATATATATGTGTCACTATATAGATAGGGCCAGGCCAAAGGGGGTTTTTACACCTTTGTGATGACCAAGCTGCTCACTGCTTCCTGTTTACGCGAATTCCCTGTGCCTCAGAGCGCCAGGCTCCTCAGCAACTGCAGCAACGTCCTCTGTTGTCCCACCTCTGTAAAGAGGTATATACAGATATATAGCGTTTTTCTCCTGTTCCACATTCATTTCATCATTTGCAGCCCTTTCCCCACAAATGTCCATTTTCTCCTTCAAAAACCAGATTGATGAAGTAAGGTCTTTTTTTGACCCCATATGTTTGCAGCCCTCAGTTGCATTAGTGGGTGGGGTTTTGCAAAACCCTCTCAGGCAGTTCTCTCTCAGTGATTTCTGGTGCTACGCTTTTGTTAGCCCTTGGTTCGTTACTGGGTTTCCCTTCCTTTCCCCACTCCCCGGAGTTTTGCTGTGAAGAGGTTGATGTACCGAGATGAAGCTGCTCTGGCTGCGTGGAAAATCGTTTGTCCGGGCGGGCACCGGGGCAGAGCAGTGGTGGAGGAGGGAAGAGGGGAAAGCTGCCGGTGCGGGCAGCGCCTGCCCTCACCACGGGGCTGCATGGCATTAATGCCTCTTTTCTGCCTCTCTTCCCTCCCCAGCCACTGCAGGTGGATGCCGGTGGCCGTGACCTGGGTTTTGGTCTTTCTCCCAGGGCCTGGGATTGCCGTCTGTCCGCTGGGTTTTGTCTACCCGGCCCACAGCCCTGGAGGCTGTAGCAGGGAGTGTCCTCCTTCAGGAACAGAGCATAAACCTGTTTTTACACAGTGAAAAACCAAATTTCTGCATTTCCTTTCCCCTTTTTACATTTTTGATGACAGTAGATAAAGCTGTGTGCAGACAAGAGCTTTGAGAGTGTCACTGTCTGCCTGGTGCGCTAAAAGCGTATCTGTAGCGGGCATTCAAAACACAAGATGCTTCTGTGATAAAATGAGTCGTGGGCACCATGGCAGCAGCGTACTGCTATGCTCTAGCTGGGTTTCCTAGTCCCCAGCTATCAGAGCACCTCTGGAGAAGCTGCCCTGGTTTTCAATCACCTCCTTTTTCTGTTCCTTGTTCCGTTTCTGGTTCATTAAAATTAGAGGTAGACTAAAGGCATGTCCTGGGAACTGAATGTCCTCACGCTTTGGAGATCTCTGAGTCACAGCTGAATGCAGGAGCAAATGTCATGGCTGAGTAAAGGGGATGGGGTCACAAATCAATGCAGCAAGTGTCTTACTTTTTATAAACAGCTAAGAAAAACACAGCAAAATCCTTACAGCTTAATGCATGGATTAGTACTCATGTACAACATACGTGGTTATAATATTCATAATCAAAATAAATATGTTTACCAGTTCTGTAAATCTCCATAAACCCTTCTTCCTCTTTTACAGATAACATAATTCTCCCAAGGCTCAAAAATATGTATGGTGAGTTTTTAATGCACATTTGATTTGCTGATTTCCAGTGGTTCCATATAGACATTTTAACTTCAACAGAACATCTCAGCAGGAACTTTCTTATCAGGATTTCTGAGACTTGCAACCATATTCACTACATCCAGTAGAAAGATTCCTAAGTCTCTGGAGACATCCCCACTTAAAACCATATTTGCTTTCCTGGCAGTTTTCCTCTGAGAGCCTTTGAATGTGAGGAACAGTGCCGTAAGTGTTAAGCTTTTCTCTCCCCATTGCTACAGCTCCAGCAGGCGCCAAGTCTCACGCGCTTGTACTCGCCATGCTGCCGGGGAATCTGGTGTGTTGCGAAAATGACTGAGATTATTATGACAAAAGGTTCCCTCTACTTTTTGTACCAGGAACCTCTTTTGCCCTAGGAAATGTCTGTGTTTCTGAAAATGGCTTAGCAGTAATCTTGCTGCAAACTGCTCTCTTAAAGGAGCCTCTCCCGTTCGCAGCACCCTGGGCTGTCAGAGGGAGCACGCTGAAACAGATGCATCATGTCTGGCAAATTCTGTGGTGCTAATTTCTACCATGACAGCGATTTTCTTTAAGTGGCTCGCTGGGATAAAATAGGATGAGAATATAGCACCTAAGCTGTTCAATATAAAGGAAAGATCTGTCCTTGCTGCAGATAGGATGCCGGCCGCTGCTCCTCGGTGTCGCTTACTCCTCTATACGTGGAAGTCTGACGGTCACTCACCGCTGTGAGTGTCATTACAGGCAGTCAATGAAGGCTACTGGTGTACGCAGTACATCACGTTGTATGTATGGTAGATAGCCCCCAATGAGTGGAGAGTCAGAACGCGCTTGGGAACTGCTAATGGCTCCATAAACTTCGAGAACATAACTTTGAGTGGCTGTAAGTGGCAGGCAGGTCCCCAGGGTGATTTTGGTCATGTATTCACACCAATGCAATGTGCACAGTAGCTATTTTTGCTTGTTTGCGTAATAAACTTCTCTCACAGGTTTTTGCCTTTTAAGTTCTCCCCTGAGTGACATTTATGAAGGGTGAGATTGTCACTGCCCCTGTGAAGTCTGAGAGAGGGTGGTGCTGTCACTACTGCTCTAATGGCTGTGCACTGAAAGCAGGTTGTAATGCCTTCAGAGCAAAGATCTCAAAGCTCTTTTTAAGCAGGACACCATGTAGCCTCAGAGCCACCAAGGCAGACCTACCTTGTTTTTTCCTTGCAGCTGAGGGAAGGTGATACAGGGAAATCCCGTACCAGTTTCAGTCAGAAAGTCAAGCACCGCACACCCAGCCCTCACAGCTGCCTGTGGGACAGAACCTGGATTTCTGAACCCCAAAGCCTCCACCACTTGAGTAGGAAATCCTTCCCTTCAGGCAGGTGTTGTCTTGCGCTGTCAACATGACAGTTTGCTTGAAAAGGTCTCATCCTGCTGTCAAAATAGCAAAGCCCTCACATTTTATACTTTGCCATGAACTAGTAAATATGAAATATATTCAAATGCAGAAAGCATTCTCTTGCCTCCTTGCAGAAGCTGATCAGTATCTTCTCTCTCAGCTAGTGCTGCTTCAGTTAGCAGCAGACAAGCTGTTGGGTTAAGGCTTCCTGGGCTGACTTTATTTTTAGCTGGGAGTGGCATTTTTCCTCTGGAAGCTTTCCCTGCCTCACATCACGGAATGAAAGCTGCTTGCTGGCATGACACTTTCTCCTCCTCGCTACTATTTTCCCTCTGCTGACTTTGTAGCCTTCAAAACATCAGTTTGCTTATTAAATTATCATGCTGCCCACAGCGAGAGAGAGAAATGGCTTAGTGCACAGCTTGCAGCCGAGCATCGTGTCGGGCACCTGCCTGTGAAGGGGCCGGCTGGCATTCAGGAGGTGGGTGGGCTGCGGTGGCTGCTGGGGTCAGGCAGGGCAGGGCAGGGGCTGTGCAGGGGCTGGTGCTGCAGTTTTGCTGAGGTCCCACAGTACCTGGGACCCCTCTCTGTGCCAGGTCAGACATCTCCCGGTTCAGGTCTGCTGGAGAGAGGTGAAGGTGTGCTATGCATGGCTGCAGGAGAAGAATTTCTTTGTTGAATTAATGGGGGAAAAAGTAAGTAAAGTTTTGCTGCTCATCTGCCTGAGGATTTTGAGGTGCAGCATGTCGGCTCTCATGAGAACTCAGGTGGATCCTGACAAAGGCAGCATGAGGATGTGCTGGGAGAGACCTCCCATGGCAACTAATGCGTGGCTGGGATTTTGGCCAAAGTCCTTGGTGCGATATAGAGCAGACCCCAGAGCCTGAGCTGGTGGAGACAGGAAGGAGTAACTGCCTTCTCTTAGGTGATTTGCTCTCCAGGTTGAGACCATGCACGTTCTCTAGCAAGGCTCATGCTATCTTCTGTCACTCCTCGGATAGAGAGTTTGCCACAAGCTCCACCTCTTGCAGTGTGTCACGGTTCAAAATGTATGTTTCTATTAAAAAAAAAGGGAGGGGGGAAACAAATAAGTCATGAGGGATATCAAGAATCTTTAACAAAGTGAGGGAGGGCGCACCATTTCAACATCAAATAAATCTTTAGAGAGCCCTGAAAATCTGTAAGAGGTGGATGAACTCACCTCCATCTCTTAAACCTAATGACAGTTTATATCTTTATGGTGAAATGATTTGTGCACTGACCCATCTGTTCTAAAATGCACGTCCTTCAACCTCAAAACCCCTCCCTGCCCTTCAGAGCTGTATTTCCAAATGTGCCCTGCGTAGCTGCCAAAATGCCCAGTGTCCACCTCTGTGATACAGTTATGAGCAGTAAATATTAGCACGAAGGAGTACTGGATACCCAGGTGCTGGGCAGAATTAATGCAGTCCGTGCCTCTTCTGCAGTTCAAGCATGTTTCCTGAGAGCAGTGACAACATCCTGAGCAGGCAGGTAACAGCAGGCTTCATACTGAAAAGATGCACAGATGATCCTTTGTCCCTCCCTCCAAAGCCTTCCAAATTAGATGCGCAAAACTGGCTGCTGCTGCTGCCTTCTGGAGGAGTACGCTGCAAGAGCGAGAGCCTCGGCAAGGGGAGTATAAATTGTCTGTGATACTGGAGCTGGTTTGAACTTTGCACTTTCCTTCCCTCACTAGATAACATTATCGAAATCCCACTGCTGAAGACCCGCGAAGTTGTAATGCAAAACTATAGGGAAATCATTCTGCACGTCCCTGACCGTCTCTTCTGCTAGGAAGATCTCTGACTTGGGTCTGTGAACGCATGAGCCCGTGTGTCTGCGTGTTTTAAAATCTCCACATAGCTGTGGCCAGATATGCCTCTAGGTCCATGCTGTTTCCTGCTCCTACTACAGTGCATGCATGCACATGGGGGGTTTCCTGATTATTTGCTCATGTGAAATAAACACTCATGAGCCTGAGCTTCCTTTTCAGCTCAGCTCTTCCTAGAGGAGTCATATTCCTGTTGTTTCTCTGTAAGACTCATAATCCTTTAGTATTTAGAGCAGTAAGAACTGCCTTTTCTGGCACATGGGATGAATGAAGGCAATGGTTCTTCATCTCCGTGCTGGGGGCAACGTACCCACCCACGCTGGTGAAATGGCAGTCACCAAACATGTGAGACATGATGGATTTGGCTACGGTTGTATTGTAGCATCTGTGACAACAAATGTGGCAGGTCAATAAACTATCCTTCTGGGGTATTTGACTCAGGCAGCACCATTCAAGTGGAAAATGTGGTTTCCACCAGCTCACAGTTAATTTCCCCTTGTCTTAGTATCATTGATACTCTTGTCACTTCCCGTGTCACCGATATTCCCACAGTACTCTGAGAAACACGTGACACTGTGCAAGCACATACTCCTGCTTACTTACCGCCAACCCTGCTGATTAGCCAGACCACGGGCAGAACAAAATATCCAGCCTGCTGCTCTTTGTTATATTGCTCCAGAGGGGAGGAAAAAAACCCTGCTATACATCTCACACACACCACCCCCCAAAAAAGAAAATGTTTTAAAAATATATTAATTAACAGTACACCCCATTAGGAGTAAATGCATGTTCTTAGAGGGCTCCATGGTAGAGTATAAATGCCTCATTAATATTGGATATATCAACCTGGAAGCGGGAGCAAAGTCAGAGGGAATAGTGACTGGCAGTACAATGAGTCCACCAGACCCCGTGCAGGGACGTTTCCTTTAGCTGCTCAGCCTGCATTCAGGTACAGCCTGCTCTCCAAAGACACCATCTGTGCAGGTTTCCAGTGCCTGGGTCGTACCTCCGCAGCACAGTCCTGGCTGGATTCCCTGGGCTTTGCAGGGCTTTTTGACCAGAGAAAGCAGCTGTGGGCAGGCTGAGTGCAAGCCAGACCCCAGTCGACCTTGAAGCTGCCTCCCACAAACTATAAATATTTCTTTCTTCTCGATATGCTGTGGGAAGAGTTGCCCGTTAAGAAACAGCCTTTCCTTGGTCTCCAGCTCTTCTGATCTCCAGAAGTAACTGCTGGGAAACCTGTAATCCCACACTATGAGCCACCCTGGCAAGAGGACTCAGCCGCTTTAAGATTTTTTGTCTCAGCACAGAGCTGTGGAAATTCACCCATCTCAGCACTGCCATTTTAACAGCATCTTTTCCAAAGAGTAGGAGATGTTGGAGGGGCAGAGGTGGATGAAGGTCACCAAGTGGGGGGTGGCTCCGGTTAGCACTATGGTGGGGACAGACCTGTGGAGAGAGCAGAGGTGATAGGTGTCCCAAGGGCAGTCCTTGTTCCCTTCCTGCACCTCCTGGGTGGTGGGGAGCAGAGTACTTCTCTGTCCTATTGTCCACTAGAGATGCCTTCACCCATCATTCTCAGGGTTCACATGGTGGCAATGGAGGAGATACTGAGATATTGGCAGCTGTTTTTAAAAGCTCTTTCCTTCCCACATCTGGAGAAAGACTTCCCATGAGTCAATTTCTTTCTCAGGCTCAACCCAAACTTGTACACTTCAGCTTCCTCTGCGCCGGGGTCTCTGAGTTCATTCATAGAATCATAGAATCACAGAATATCCCGAGTTGGAAGGGACCCATAAGGATCATCGAGCCCAACTCCTGGCTCCACACAGGACCAGCCCAATCAGAGCAGATGACAGAGCATTGTCCAGACACTTCTTGAACTCAGCCAAGCTCGGTGCTGTGACCACTGTCCTGGGGACCCTGTTCCAGTGCCCCACCACCCTCTTGGTGAAGAACCTTTCCCAATCTCCAGCCTAACCCTCCCCTGTGGCAGCTTCATGCCATTCCCTTGGGTTCTATCGCTGGTCACCAGAGGGAGGAGATCAGTGCCTGCCCTTTCCATCCCCCTCGTGAGGAAGCTGTAGGCCGCCATGAGGTCTGCCCTCAGTCTCCTCCAGGCTGAACAAGCCAAGGGACTTCAGCCTCTGCTTATATATTTTCCCCTCTAGACCCTTCGCCACCTTTGTTGCTTTAATCCTCTAGCCCCTTCATTTGTCCTCTCTGAGCTGAATGAAGCATCCAGGACCATTTCACTCTGTTTTTCTCTACAAACCTGGATCCTTCGGGAGGAAGAATTAGTGGGACTCTCCTTCAGGATGGGTAAATTATGATACACTTGCATTCAGTTGCTCCTGCTTCTGGACAGGGCACAGAAATATGGTTTGCTCAAGGATAAGCACATGTGTTTGGGACATCTGGCCCACAGCAGTGATAAATTAACATACGAGCAGTGATGGTTCACGTGGGTGCCTGGACACCACTAGTGTCAGTAGGGCTTTCCCATTGTGGGGTCTGCTCTGCCCAGGACCTGGGTAGTCGTGTTTTTTGCCATAAGTGAGCTCCTCCTGGGCATTGCCACTGTGCTCAGCCATGGTCCTCCCCTGTGTAAAGCCTCACAGCAATCCTTCTGGTGTCTGAGGAGAATTGCTATTCCCTGCAAGGAGATTGGCTCCCTATGAATATGTAACATTTCCCTCTTGAATCTGATATGCCTATCATATCTAAACTTCTGTAGTATATAAATGGGAAAGTTTCAGTGGAAGATAGCATTACTCATGTCTAACATCCTTCTCTAATTAACAAAGATCATTTTTTGCAATGTATGAATGTACGTCCACCTAATTATCATTCCGAGTGATCATTAAGATGTACATAGAGTTACTGGGAGCCTTACTACTCATTCATCCAGAGAGACTCTATACCCTAGGGAGGGAAAGCAAGGCAGAGGAAAGCACCTGAGTCCAGCATCATGCTCCGAATGTGTTCCCATCCGTCAATGAGGTACAGCACGCTGGTTTACCCTGCCAAGAGGAATACAGCTGTGTGGAATCTCGGGGCTCACATTTTAAACCAAGATTACATTACCAAATCAGCAATGAGTGCAAGCGTGCTCAGTGCTTTTTGCCGAGGTGTTTATGTACCTCTTACACTGTTTTCTCTGGGGCTTAGCATGATATCCGTCAGCCCCCACATTCCTCACGAAGCTGGAAATTTCTGTTATCAGGCACCCGACATCTCGGGCACAGTCTGTTTCTTCTTCTGCTGAACTGACTGCTATCTCAGTGTCTCGCAGGCTCCCTCTTATTAATTCAGTGCTGGCAGGCAACCGAGCGCTTCTAGCTATGGCTGAAGCACTAAGCCTGGGAAAGGGAATGCCTTGTGTTAACCATTGCCGTATCTGACCCATGTCTGGTTTTAATATGGCAACGGGGTGAATGAGGAGGTGATGGCTATGTTCACAAATGTGGGAAGCATTTGCAGCAAGGAGTGAAACCGTGCCAAGACAATAACTGGGAATGGCTTTATTTCCAGCAGCTTGCGGCAGGTCACAGCATAAATCCGTAAGGTCAGGCTTTTCCAGGTATGCTGTGTTGGAGTGTCGTAGCACCTCGTAAGTGCTGATTGACATAGCACCACAGCCCCAGAGGAAGGAGAGATTTTAAGGCCAGTAGCAGCAGGTCTGAGCGCAGGTCTCTGCCCAAAAATGACACCTCAATCCCAGCGCCACTGAGCAGCCGAGAGCTCACTCCTGCCCCGTTCACCACTTCTTAACCAGACCTCTGCTGCAAGTTGGGCATGGCAGCCCATGCAGGTTAAAGGTGAAGAACACACTCATGCATATTCCCATGAAGCAAAACTGCTCACTTTTGCAGAAGCTTAATTAGGATAGGCACCCTCTTTGCTAGAGAGAGAGAGCGAGCTGCTCCTGCCACTGCCCCTGTGCAGGTCGACATGCCAGTCCCAGTCCCATCCCTTCCAGCAGCTTCACTCTTCAGTTTACTGATGATTGAAGTGAAATTTTTTTCCCTATTTTTTTCCCCCACATTTGTTCCTGTGAGAGAACAAAGTAAAGATTCATCACTTTCTCTCCCATGCTGGCCAGGAACATCTGTCTCCCAGTCTGTCTTTCAAACTGCGTCCTCCAACCACTGAGCTTCCAGGGCATGGCCAAGGAAGGCTGGCTGCAGTGCGGCCAGAACATCTGCAGTGTGATGATTTGGGTTTCTTTTGATTTTTTGACAAAGTTTTAATGTGCCCTGGCCCAGCTTTTTCCCATGCATTACTTTAACTCAAAAATCAATGTTTCTGGCAAGATGCAATTGCACGCCAAAGTTTCGTGTCTGCATACAGTACAACCATGGAAAAATGTCCAGGTCGTACAACCTTGGAAGTCACCAGGAACAAGAAGAATCATTTAAGGAAATGGCCTGGATGGGTAGAGATGAAACGAGATCAAGAAGGGAGACACCTGGGCCACACTCATTAGTTCAGAAAATTTGTAGGACAGATGAGTATATAACACTAAGAGCAAATGGGAAAAGCAGACTTGCTGACAAGTAAAGGTCAGGTGCCATTAGTTATTTTCCAAAGCAAAAGAGACAAGCGAACAACTGAAGTTTGTTCCAAAGCATGGCAAAGTCCAGGAGAGTCTTTCCTCCATTCTCAGTGGGCTTTGGAGCAGGTCCCCAGTACTATCCAAGGACAAGTTGATCCCAGTTACTGCCACATTTGTTTCTTTATTTCCACTCAGGAGGTGCTGAGGACTTTCTGCTGATAACCAGCTCGCAGATTACATCGCACGCGGTGCTTGTGGGCCACAGTGAGCAACTCATCAGGATCTGCAGCCACCTCCACAGTCACGAATGCCTCTGCAAACCCCACAGGGAGCTGCTGGGCGAGGCGCTCGCTCTCTCCCTCTGTCTCTCCCTCCTGCTCTTCAGCAACACACAGACTGGAAATCCCACCCTCGGTGATTCAGATCAACAGACGGCCCTGTTATTCCTCAGACTGAGAACTCTTAACATTTCCTGCTGACAGCTATTTTGGGAATATTAAGCCCGAATGTTTTGGTGGAAAGTGAATTCAAAGGGCCACAAGAGCAGGGGAATGAGTGAATGAACCCAAGTAACTCAACAACACTAAAAATTTTGTAACGCTTTTTTTAAACACAGAGGGAGCTTTGATACCGCACATGGCAACAAAGACTTTTGTCATGTAGGCTGCTTGGAGTTAATATGAAAGCGTCTCCATTGTGCCGGCGTTCGGTCTCAGGAAGCAAAGCTTGTAGTGGAGCGTGAGATAAAAATATTTTTAAGGCTCATCACTTTTTGACATCTCCACTCCAACACTTCCTCCCCAAAGCGGTGTGTACAGACAGCTCCATCGTGGCTGCTACTTCTGATCTTCAGCCTCACCCAGCGAACACGCTTGGAGCACATGTGCTGATGCAACTGCATGAGGAGGTGGAAGAGCTTACGGTGACAGCCTGAAATGAACAGGGATGGCTCATCTGTTTAAGGCGTGCAAGATCTGGCCTCCAGTGAGCAGTCATTATCTTTCACACTGAAGCACAAACATGTTGAATCTGTCTATGAAATCACATTATTCTACAACAGTGGGAAAAAATGACGTCCTATGGTCACGATTATGCAGGTGTTGGGTCATGCTGGAGACCACTGTGTGGTTTTGTTTTGATTTTAAAGAAGAAACTGAGCATTCAAATCATTCAATAAAATAAAAATTCTGATTTTCAGCAGAGGTAGTGCGTGAACTGGATGAGGATCTGCGTGCCCTATTTCAAAAGCCTATTTCTTTTGGAAAAAAAGCTTTTACATTTTTCGCTACCTTCTGCCTCAAGATCTCGAACAAATTACAGCTAACCAGGAACATGTAATATTTATTCACAGTAAATGCTTTTCCTAGAAGAGTTCTTCGGAGCACATCTGCAATATATTGAATAAAAATTTGCATTTTGGAAGAAGATTCAGCCTTTCTAGGCCTGCGCGGCGAAGAACCTGCCCTACTGTATATTTCCCTGTAGCTGCGACAAGCCTTAGTGTGGCCCCGGTGCTATAAGCATGCACACTGTCTCACTGGCTTGAGATCCAGTAGACGACATGGTTCAAACGGGAACGTTTGTCCACACTCCATAGAAATGCAGTGTGTAGTACAGTTACAAGGATGGCATCAGGACACACGGGGTCTGCTACTACCAAGCAGTGTAGTGTATATACTATGTATATTTAGTATGCCACGGATTTCCCAAGCTCTGCCTCAGCCTCCAGGCACATATTTGCATGCACCGTATAGCAGATCGTGCCCGTGTGTGCAGTACACAGTGTGGTTTGTGTAGATAAGCCAGGGACTGACTTTCAGGTGGACGCACCACGGTTTGGTGGTGTACCTGGAGAAACTGGAGTCCTGGCTCATGTCCTTTGGGAATGGAATGGAAAGTCCAGCACTGTTGGATACCAGCTCAGGTGTGCATGGGGCATAGTCTGCAACTTAAGTGTAGAATGAACTAAAGACTGGGCATAAATTTGGTTAAATCCTTCCAGGGAATTTGGCAATGGATTAAGCTTTCTATGCACAGAATGCCTAGCCCTGCAGTGTGCTGGCTGAGCAACGCTTTCCCTATGAAACTCAGCCCTGCCTGGTTTCATGTCTGCTTGTATTTTCTAGCCCCATCTCAGCTTTCCAAGGGGACCTGGCAGAGGGCAGAGGTGAGAAATGGAACTTTTGTAGTGAACCAGTGTCTGATTTCATACTGAAGTCATTTGCTTTCAGCAAAAAATGATGATTTTGAGCAATGAACAGCATCATGGTTTCTGCTGAATCGGGCATTGAATTTTGGAGATCTTTTCATTGTGTAGCTGGAAAAAAAAAACAGGATAAAGGTTGTGAGACCCTCCTGGACCTGAAGCTGCTACGCTTCTTTGCTACCCAGCAGAGTGAAGTGAGTAGGAAAAGAGAAAAAAATATATGTAATAATTTGAATTTGAAAGTGAATTTTGATTTGATTGAGTTCAGCAGTCCTTCTGTGTTTGTCTTCTGCATTTATTTGTATATTCAAGCTCTACAAGCCTGAGGGCTTGCCGAATGAATTTTAAACAGAGATGCTCATGTACTGACCATCAGTGAATTCTGAATAGTTTATTTTCTTGTAAAATTCACACTGTGCTGCTTTGTCACCTAACTCTCCTTACCAGGGAATAGAAAGAGAAATAGATGGATATGTCACATATTGCATATTATAATTTATAATGGCCTGCTCTACAGAGAGGAAGTTATTTGCTGACATTACTATTGAACATAAATAATGAATAAATTAAAGGATGTTGCAATCTGTTTATAGAGAATTCTCAGACAAAGGTGAAATTCATGAAAAAATATTAGTTGCAAATTATTTGCTCAGCTCTAGTTCTTACACCTGTGGCTCTGAGGGACCTTGACTACTCACGAGCTGATAACCTTCAATTTCAGCACAGCAGCCTGTGAACTCCTCTACATGACTTATAGAATCAGAACAACTTTAATTAAAAATATTTACGAATATTCATGCCGCTTTCATCGGCGATGAAAAGTGACCTCAAAGCAGAAGGGGGCTTCAGCTGACAAGAAATGTGGGTTGTTTTCTTTCCACTTTTCCTGTCGCTGAATCTCACAGGAAGCTTAATTTTACATCATGACCGAGTAATAACAGCAAGGGGCTTAGTCCATGCAAGGTCCTAAATTTTGGATGTTAAATAAGCGAAGCTCATTTGTGCCTCTTGGCCCTCAGTACAACATGGGTGAGGTGTATACAATGCTGAAATTTTATGTCTACTGTGAAGTAGTGGTCATTGCCAACTGGGATAAAGGAGACTTAGATCAATGATGATCCAGCCAGGGTGTAAGGAGGAGGCTGCAATCTCGTGTGAGTACTGATGTGCTGGTTGGTGTTAACAGGCTGCTGCTAACATAACCTCTTTTGGGAAAAGTCTTCTAGTTAAAGCACATCTCTTCAAATCAAGAGACAAGGAGTTTATTCTCAGTTCTGTCAGAGACTTTAAAAAAAAGAAAAGCCATTTTGTCCAGACACTTTAAGACTTAAAGCAGTAGTGTAGGTGCTTAGCTTCCTGTGATTGCTCCTCATTATGTTTGTGGCACCTAATTATCATGTGGATATGAATTTTGAAGTGGCCAATGCCCTCTCCCTATCCATTCCTATTTCAATAAAGTAAAGATTATAATCTCTGCTGATCTCACAGGGATGCGGTGAAGGATCATTATACGGCTTTTTGTCTTAGAAGAGAAGCTATAAAAGTTCGTAATGTCTTATTAGGGATGCAGATCAGTCTGGAGTATCCACAAAGGCTTTTCAAGACATTTTGCATGAAGTGTTTTGAACAAGTGAGGGCCGTCCTGCCCTCAACCCCAAACTTGGGGGATTCATGCAAGAGCAACTGGTTTTTCTTTGAGGCAGTTCCTGTACCCTGGCTTTTGGCAGCTCTTTTGGAGCAGTGTGGGTTGGGATGGCAAGAATGAGCAGCCCCTGAGCAGGATGATCAAGACATCATTTGTCTCTTGCACACTTGTTCTCATGCACAAGAAATCCACAAAACAAGCTTTCTGAGAGCCTGTGAAACCCTTCCCACACCTGCCCTGTGGCTGTGGGTGCAGAACTGACCCTGGTCACCCATGGCAGCTTCTACCACTGCTTCCAGGTCTGAAATAGCCACGGGGATCCCGTTCCCTGAGGTACTCACAGGTCCACTTGTTTCATTTTGGGTTCCTCTGAGTTCCTGGAGCAGGTCAGAAAGATTATAGACTACATGTTAATCAGACTTTTTTAGGCTTAATGTTTTTGTTTGTTGATACCGGTTTTGCTAATAATCCATGCTATTATCTCTATTAGACTCCCCTTTCCTGTCTGATACAGTGAATTTGTAACAGGTTCAAGCAGAAATAGAGGGAAAAATTCTACTTTCCAACCTTCCAAGTGTCCTCAGTTCAGTTTCTGCCTTGTTTTGGCTTTCTCCTCCTGCCTCTGTGGCAGCTTTGCAGTATTTGTCTCCCCTGCCTGTCTCCCCTCCATGTGCCCAGGAGGCCCCCTTGCCTGGGGCAGTGCCACCAGAAACGGCTCCTCTCCAAATGGGGGTATGGCCACAGCTTGTGGCCCCCCTGTACTCTGCAGTGCTGCAGCTCAATGCGGCTCATCCTGCATCAAACATCTGGGGATGGGAGACACAGAATACCTCGGCTTCACAGGCTGGCATGGAGAAATGGGGATGGAGAAATGTCAGTGGGAAACAGATCAGGTCAATAAATCTTCCCACTCAGTTACTCTAAATCTGCCTGTCTCTGTGTTCTTTTCTAGGCCTGCATTTTTATTTTATTTTATTTTATTTTATTTTATTTTATTTTATTTTGTTTTGTTTTGTTTTGTTTTGTTTTGTTTTGTTTTATTTTATTTTATTTTATTTTATTTTTAAAGATCCCATCTCTGTGAACAGTCTCTGAGATGGGCATCAGGCTACTGTCCTCTTGGTTTTCCCATTTGAGACTGAGCCAAGATTAGCCAGGGCATAAACTCCTGCCGCGGGGGCAGTACTTTTGCTTTGGTGCATGCATGTCAGCTTTAAAGCCGTCTTCTCTCCCCAGCAGCTGTAAACCACAGCCCCACCCTCACAGCGTATTTTGCCCTGAGAGTCACGTGAGCAGAATAAATAGACATTTGCTCAGGTTTCTCACACACGGGTTTGGCAAGACAAACATCCTCCCGGCTTCTTTACCCCCTTTGGTCTGGTTTGCTTTCCCCGTGTGCCTGACTCTGCTCCTGCAGGACTATAGGGATACGAATAGTGATTCCCTCAAGTGAATCCTGTTGGGAGAGGCACTGGAGGACAGTACCATAACTGAAACAGCACATCAGGGCCAAGTGAACGTAATAACAAGCTGTTCTGCAAATTGCGGCCTAAAAGAAACATGAGAACAGAATCTGAGGCAGAGTTGCTGTTATTATTTATAGAGACTGATTTCTCTTGCTATGTTTTGCCACTTTCTTGTTTTCAGCTCTCCACTTCTGTGCTGTATGAGATTACAAGACTTCAAAAGCATTTAACTATCATCCAGGATATAAAATCTCAGCACGTACTGCTGGTTCAATCATGATCCACTATGATATAATATATATCATCTCTTCTCCAGATTACATCTAACCAGGAAAGGGAACCCCACAGCATCGCCTCATCCACATTGCAGATACCAGTCTGGATGGGAGAAACCAGGACCACTGTGGTGAGCACCTCACTGCCCGTTATGTTCTTGAAAAGAACATTTGGGAAAGGTGGGACCTCGTACAAGCAGCTGACGTTCTGGTGGGAGGGAGGAAGTAGCCCTGTCACTTGTTTGTTTCCTTTTTTCTTGCCACACCACTTTAAGTGACACCACAGCATGCTGATGAGTAGTGGCTCCTTGTAAGGATTAGCAGTAGAGTTGTCTGATGTTAGTGAGTGTCATCGGGGGCGTGGAGATGAAGCCATCATTTGCACTGTGCCATAACGTTGTGTTGCCTGTACCTAGCTCCTAGCCATGCTGAACCAAGCTCATTCCCTCCTGCACTGAGGAGTTCTGTTCCTTTCCTCAAAAGCCAGTTCCAAAAAGGAAAAGTGTTCTATATTGAGTGCTGGTAGAACAAGTGGAAGCTCGTTCATGAATTACCAAGCTGCACAGCATCATGAGGGTTCAAAACTCATTTTTTCAAGTTTACTGAGACTGGAAAATTGAGTGCCATATCTTGCAGTGTACAGTCACAAGCCCTTCTTGAATATTTGGATACCATCTCTGGGAGTGTGCTTATGACTGTGTGGATGAAGAGCTCTGAGAGCTCCCCTTCACGAGCTCCTGCTACACGTTCCCATGTACGACGAATTAACCATAGAAGCCATGCACCCCCCCACAGAGGGCTGAACGCTGGGCTTCGTGAGGTCTGCAGGAGAGTTTCTGTCACCTCTGCAGGGGTTTGGCCAAAGCACACAGTGACAGTGAGAGACCCATCTTTTGCAGGAGCAGATCTTTGGATAGAGATGGAGTCAGCTCCGCAGACGCATGCAAGCACAGCTGCTGGGGGGAGGCAGGTGATGGAGGATTTATCTCTTTGCAATCAGCAAAAAAGCCTTGGCAACCAAATAGGGAGGTTTACTGCTTCGGAGGGCAGAGTGTAAAGGTACCGAGAGCTGGCGAGGAGCACAGAGGTGGAGTCTCAGTCAACCATGAGTAAAATATAGGCTCTTGGGCCCATAGTATAAAAGGTTCAACACCCCTAGTCATATAACAGGTTTGTTTTCTTCCCTCTCACACTTCCACATCATATTGCCTATGAGATACCACTAAAGAGATGACACGACACAGTATCAGAGCGTTTTTTTCCTCCTCGTAGCAAGAATATATAATAATCTCTCTGGGAAGCACGTCTCAGGCTATCTCCAAGAACAATAGATGCTTGTAAAGAATCCAGTGAAGTCAGAATAGCTGGAGGCTGCGAGTCACATAATAACTTTTTGTGCTTGCATAGTGTTTCGTTTTCAGACTGATCTGAGTAGGAGACAGGAAATATCCAGTTGTTTTTTTTTTAATTGGCTACTTCTGAAGTTGGTGGGGTTTTTTGAAAAACGGGACTTGCCGTCTTAATTATCACACTGGTAAGAGCAGGATCGTGCCATGGAAACAGGGGTTCACCTGTGGATGCTTCTGTTCTTCAGAGCAGATCATGGGAGTGGAAGGAGAATACTAGAGAAGGATTTAAAGGACACCACATGCAAAGGAAGCCGAAAGAAAGATTGTCACAGAAACTCATGGGACCTGATTATCATTTATCATGACTGGGTTCATTGAAAAGGAGGACCTAATATTTAAGATACTTTTTGCTACCTATGTAGGACAGCAAATCCAGGTTTCACTTAGTGTGGCTTGGGAAATGAGATGGTGTCACTATACATCATTTGGGCTGGGATGAGGTCCCTAACATACCGTGTTCTCCCCAGCGGTGTGGAAAAAATCACAGCAGGCTCTAAATCAGTAGTATCATATATTGCTCTTAATTATGTGCTGCATAGACTTGGATTTGAGGAGGATTTTGAGGAGGCTGAGAGCTTATTTGTGTTTGCTTTTCCCCTAAAAAACATTTTTAAAAATTTCATTAAGCTGTATAAAAATAGATCATAATGTACAAAATCATACTTGCTGGAGACAGTTTTCAGCATTTCCTAAGAACAACTCATTTACGATCATCTGAGTTACTGGGATTAGGTATGAGAAGCAGGAAATGGACTTTGTTTAATTCCAAGCCCTGCTCTCTGACTGTGAGACTGTCACCCATATTCTGGGCGGCTGCTTTGTGCTGCCAGGCAGAGGTGAGGGAAAGCAGTAAGACACACCTTTGACTGGAGAGCGGGCAGCTAAAGTTATGGCATTAAAATCAAGATTTGGGTTGTGCTTTTTCCTTTAAGTGGTTTAAACTGCAGCTTCGGACAGAAGCTGGGTATCTATGTATGTGCTTTGGTGTAGGGGCATGGAAGATGTATTCTGCTTGGCTGATATATATAGTTGAAGTATACAGTGCTACTAGTCTCAGGCAAAATTTTTCGTCAGCAAATCATTTATTCCGGTGTCAGGACAGGAAATACAATTCAGCAAATATTTTCAGGGAATACAAAAAGAAAAAGGAGATGCATTCAGTGGACTTCATAGTAGCATTTTCAACCCAGAGACTTTCCTTTTGCAGTTGTGATTTGACTGATTCTTTGAAAATTGTAGTAGTTTTTGATAAAGAATACCCCTTTTACCTCCTTCTTCCCCCTCCCCTCCATTGCATCCTTACATGCATCTTTACATGCATACTCGCCATCCAAATGTGAAGACGTGTGGGACAGGGGAGTGCTGAGCTCCAGTCCCATCTCCATCTGAGTCATACTTTTGGAAGGGCCTTTCACTGTTGAGCTTTAGGGTGTTTTTTGGACATTGACTCTCTTTTCTGTTGAAATTCTTTCACTCAGGGTAAAAATATTTGAATAGGCAGAGCAAAAGGTACTTGAATATTTGGACCAAAACCTGACACTCAGCTACTTTTGCTGTATAAGCACCCAGTTATTGGCACCATGTCTGAGCTGGTGAGTGCTTTTGCCTTTCCGTCTTACTCCGTTTTTGTTTGAAATCTCTCCTTCCTCTGCTACTGCCCCCCCTGCCCCACCCCCAACTGATTTATAGCACCCTGCCAAAAAATAAAGCTAGGCATTTCTGCCCACTCCATCTTGAATGGTTTAATTCATCTTGGGTCCATTCCATAGAATCACAGAATGTTTTGGATTGGAAGGGACCTTTAAACGTTGTATAGTCCGACCCCCCTGCAATGAACAGGGACATCTTCAACTAGATCAGGTTGCTCACAGCTCCGTTCAACCTGACCTTGAATATTTCCAGGAAAGGGGCATCTACCACCTCTCTGGGCAACCTGTCGAGTGTTTCACCATCCTCATCGTAAAAAATTTCTTCCTTAAATCTAGTCCTAACCTACCCTCTTTTAGTTTGAAACCATTGCTCCTTGCCCTATCGCAACAGGCCCTACTCCCTCCCATAGAGTAACCCCACATTTCCCACCTACCTCTCCGTAGCCTGACCTTGATCCAAGCTTCTTGCAAAAGAGCTAACCCATGCCTGAACCTCTTCCCAAGGCTTTCCTTTATGTGGCTTTTAACCCTGTCTTGGGTCAAAAAATAAGGCAGCTAAGGATGCCCGTGCTCTGGATCGCCTCTCCGTAGTGGCACTGACCTTGTTCCCCCATACCTCTCTTTGCAGAGCTTACAGCATCTTGCTGAAAGTGTGGATGGGGCTTTTCAGGTTTCTCCGGCTTGTCTCCCTTGCTGTTAGGGTGGGTTGGTACACTCCACCCATATTACAGGGGAGGGCCTGAGCCGATGGCTGGGCTTTGGGGGAGGAAGGGAGCAGCCCTTTGACCACCTGTGTCCTCCTCAGGATCTATAGAAACCCCTGAGCCCAAATCAGGGAAGCTAGCCCTGCATTGCCCTTCTCCTTTTCTCTATTAAAGATGTGAAGCAAAATGTTTTGGGTTGAGGAAAACGTTTCTTTGACTCAAGACAATTTATTTTTCCTTTGCTAAAAAAAAAAAGAGGAAAAAATGGTTTTGGACAACTCAGACTGTTTTGTTTTTTTTCCTCTCCCTTTCTTGGTTCTGGCCACCTAACTAAAAATATCAATTATTTCCACGGTCATAGGCACTCTGCCAAACTCCTGCTCCTCATGACTAGCGCTCCAGTATAACTTTATGGATTTGTTATCACAGCAGATTCAGCCTCTGCTGTTTGGCTTCTGTAAACATCGTTTTGCTGTTCTTTATGGTTCCTCACACCTCCTCAGAGCATGGTGCTAACTGCACCACTCCCTGTATATCTGCACATCTGCTGCCTGAGGTTAAAAGCACTCGACCCAGCCACAACCCAGGCACTCCTCTTTCTGTCGGACCTGTGCTCAGCCATTGTGCTTGTTCGTTGTGTTGTCCAAGGTGTAATTTAGCAATTGCCACCATTCCCCAAACAGTTAAATTGCTCATATTTCTTACACCTGACACAGAGGCCAAAGTACTTCATGTTATTAACCAACTCTGTGTTTAGCCTAGTAGGTCGTTAGGCTACCCGTCTCATTAAGGCCTCCTTTTCATACAAGCGCGCAATGGGAGGGTACTTGGTTCTGCTTCCCTATGTGCAGACCTGGGATGAAGGAGCTGGGTTTGAGCATGACATATGTTGTGAGAAATTCAGATGCATTAGCAAACCCGGTTTGGTTTGCTGCTGGTAGGAAAGGCGTGACAGGCTAGCAAGGGAGCAGAAAGCAACACAGATGCAGGGCACCATCCTAGAATGCTCAAACAATGGATGGAGCTTTCAAGACCTGAAGTATAACCTCTCTTTCCTAGGGAGCTGAAGGTATGTATTTCCCCCAACGTTCCTATAAAGTGCTATAAAGGGAAGACCAAAGCCATCAGGACCGGTTCCAGCATTTGGAGGTCCTCCTTGTGGATTTCGTGCCTACAGCTCAATTAATGAACAATTCTTTCCTCCCAGAGCAGGGGTGGCCTGGCATCTCCAGACCTGGCCTTGGTGTTTTGGACTGTTTATGCCAATATTGATTGCTATAACTTCAATTCCCCACAGGTTTTGGACCGCACACGAACCACTCAGGATTTGGGAATTGGATTCCTCAACCACAACCAAGGATCTGGAGCATGATGTCCTCATGAAAAATTATATGTTCCCTGACCAGCACATGCTTATTTGTGAAATTCATTGCTTCTGTTGTTTAGAAGATGAAGTTTGACTACAAGCTCAGTAATATGTTTGGTGACACATCATCTGTGCCACAGAAGTCACTAAAAATACCATTTCTGCCACAAGAATTCACCATGAAGCAATCTATGTTTTCCAGGGTTTTTGTTCATACTACACTTTAATGCATAATGCAGGGTTTTTATTCATTAGATAATAGATACTTCAGGTAATGAAAATTCATTCTGTGTAGCAGAAATACCAAGAAGAAGTGGCTTCTTATAACTGTTCAAGGGCTCAAAAGTGGATACTTGTATGCTTTCATGTTTGATTCTTGTTCCACATCACTTCAGAAGCATAATTTTTGTTGACAGAAAATTGGCCAGGCTTAATAAAGCAAGGTATTTCTATATCAGCTTCTGGGTTCTTTCTAATGTGTTGTCATTTTAGGAGCTAATTGACTTCATAGGCAAGATACATTGGGACCAAGTTTTCAAAGGCTTATGGCTCTGTGAAAAGATAATCCATAGGAAACTTTTTTTTTAAAATACTAGCAGATACTAATCTGTCTTAACTTCCCAGCTCTGCAAGAGGGAGAGTATCACAGCATGTTATTTCAGGGAGAGAAAGTAGATAGCTAAACTCCTGGTTCATGTCACCCTCCCGCTTTCACTCATGGATGACACTGGGACCATTTTATCATTGTCTGGAGAAGAGGAGCATCTCAAAGGGTCTTCTGGTTTGTGTAACGGGAAGCTGGAAAGCTGACCCACTTGATGTAGTTCCAGATCCCTTTAGAGGTTTTCTGCCTCCATCTCCATGGCAGCTGCATAATTTCTGATCCCGCTACCTCCAGAGGAACCAGACCTCCAAGAGCTGAAGTCACTCAGTCCAAGGGAAACAGATACTCTCATTCCCTTGGATGTTACTCTCTCCCATTTTGTTTTGCAAAGAGAAGCAAATCACCCAAGAAGACTTCAGAGTCAGCTTGTCAGAAGATATTATGTAAATTAGCAATTCACATGGGCTCGTTTTTAGAGCAGGCAAGTGAAAGGAGAGAAGTGTTTAGCTGTAACGTAGTCTGAATTAACTGCCTGACTTTGAGGCACGAGATTGTCAAGTGACTTGCTCACTCAGGTGAGATGTAAGATTGGAGGAAACCAATCATGTATCAATACTGAACTTTCCAAGATATTTTATATATATACATATATACTCCTATGTGTGTGTGTAAAAAAATTAGGACAGATACCCACACACATCTCATTTGTACCCTCTTGTGAAGCTATCCTGGTGAAACTACTGTGTGTTTCACAAAGTCAGAGATTATTTCTATCCAAAATCTCTCATACACTCCTTCCCTTCTCATAGCATTCAAACCTGCAGCCCTCAGGGGCAGTCTGGCAAAGCCCTGGGAGGGGAATTAGCATCATGTGCTGTTGCTTCTGCTTTCAGAAGCCCTCTGATTGACTGATTTGTGGAACTCACATTTTGCATTACATTTCTTGCTAATTATTAGAGGCAGCACGAGGCTGATTATTGAAAGGGCAGTTGCTGCTCCCAGGTCAGCCATTTGTCCTGGTCCAGCAAACAAGAAGAACACGGCGTATTGTCAAGATTTGCAGGTAAAAACAGAGATGGCTCTGCTCTAAGATCTTCCACAGTTGTTCCCAGACTTGCTCAGCAGCTCTGGAAACACATTTGGACAGAGTGAGAGACCCTCTCCGCTCAACCCTGCTCAGCACTGGCTACGCAGAGAGGCACAATTCTGTTTTATCAAAAACAGAGATCCCATCTCCCAGTGCCTGCGGTGCCTGCGTGAAATGTGGGTAACAGTGCTGAAGAGCAGCTGTCTGAGGTCCAGAGAGAGCAGGCAGAAGAAAAGACAGGGAGGAGCCAATTGCCAGTACAGCAGTTTGGGTTTCTGCTGAATTACTGACCATAAACACCACAAAAACAGGGGCAACATCATCGTCTTGCAGCAGATCCCTGCTCTGATGAGTGTGAGAAAACCACTTGTTTCAGGAGGTCATCTGAACGGGAGCTCAGGTTAGGCAGGGAATCCTGACTGTGGTGGTCCTTCATCCGCAGAGGTCTCCTCTCCTGGCCAGTCATGCATTTACTGGCTGTTGTGCCTACAGAGCTGAGAACCCTGCTTGTCACCCTGCAGACTGTCACATCTCAAAGGTGTTGCCTTCTAATGGCTGATACAGAAACAGGATGAAGTAATTGAGTAGCGGCAGGCTCCAAGAAGGGAGGTAGGTGGGCATGTTTCTTTGAAGCCAAAGCTCCACAGATCCACAGAATAATAACAACAGTGGGCTGGAAATACTGATATTTTGTATGTCAGCTTTTCCCAAAGATTACCATACATATATTTCCGTGAATTACAGCTTATTTATGTATTCCGTAAGTACTCCAAGTTCACGGGCAGCACTTCACTTCCTGTGAATGACATAAAGCTGCCCACACCCCCAGTGCAAACTGAAATAGTTTGTCGGTGTCTGCAAATGAAAACGGGGCAGGTACTCCCAAAACCTCTGTCTGGTCACTGCACTCTCCTTCCTGTGCGGCCAGTTGGATAGAAAGCGCTCCTCAAATAGTTCGAGGAAAATCCCCTTACAGAAGCGTTGCACATACCAGTTTCGGTCTGTCACTTCCTCCCACCCTCACTCCCCCCGTCGTTGCTCTCTGTAACCTAGAGTTAAGAAAGCACTTCATCTGATGATAACACTGGGAAAGGTCAGAGCATTCGGTTTAGCATTTTACGGGAAGAACAAGCAGCCTGGCTCTCTGGAGTGCCAGGGACGGTGATCTAGTGGCCCACACGCAGGACCAAGAGCTATAAATTCCTAAGTCTTAATCCCTGCACTGACAATTACTTCTCCTGTGACCTTGAGCAAATTGCTTAACCTCTCTGCTTCTGCCTTTCCCCATTGCAAAATTGGGAATCCTGCCTCACCAGGCTGTTAGGAGGGTTAATTATTTAATGTGTGGGCTTAAGTGCCCTTCTGCTGGTGTCTGTTGCATTCTGAATGTATCCTGTGTGTCTTCTGCCTCATGGATGTTGGGAGCCTGATGGGGAAACCAGGCAGCAGTTTCATCTCCGAAAGAAGTCATCTAGCAGGCTTGGGGCAGGAAGAAGGAGTAAATGCAGGAGGCACGGGAGACCACTGACCTGGCAAACTGTCCTTTCTGTAGGAAGCGCTGTGAGAGCTGTTTCCAGGGTGGAGGGAGAGCAGGAGCATGGACGTCACTGTCTGTTGATGCTTCAGACCGTAAGAGGGTTACAACCCTCTTCTCTGCCTGATTGCCTGCTGCAGAAAGCGGAGCTGTGGCTTGGAGGTGGAACAATGCTTCTCAGAGCTGCAGAAAAGAAATGTGGTGTATGTGCTGCTTCTTGCTCAGGTCTGCAGACAAAATCTTTAAAGGAGTGTGGAATCAGGCCCTCCACGACCGCTGAACTCTGAAAAGGGGAAGAAGGAGAGAGGCAGCAGTATATGCTCTGACTGTTTCACTTCTCTCTGCACTTACATATCAATGTTACTTCATGTGCCATTAATTAGACTTAATAGTCTATACTTTATCTCCCTTGTCATAATAAATTAAGTGTGAAAAATTTCAACAAAAAAGCACTCAAGCGATCTCAGCACTAACAAGCTCAGCTTTCCTGAGAACTGAATTCAGCAAAATTGCTTCAGCATCAGCTGAAGTTCTGCATCAGCTTAGCTGAGCTGCAGCCTGAGACAGTACCAAGCGAAGGACAAACCTCCAAAG
Organism: Psophia crepitans; assembly: GCA_013399095.1. Classification (NCBI taxonomy): domain Eukaryota; kingdom Metazoa; phylum Chordata; class Aves; order Gruiformes; family Psophiidae; genus Psophia; species Psophia crepitans. Next base: position 220,322 of record VWZZ01000518.1, read on the forward strand.
TTGGGTTGCTCAACCATCCAGAGTGGTGTTAGTAGCTCTACCCTGGGGAAATGATTGTCTCCATCACAGTGGCGTTGCTTGCCTAAACAAATAGATGGTGCATACCTTTTGTTTGTCATTTATCTTCAGCTTAAGAGGAAGTCGTTCATTTGGAACCCAGATTTTCCAGCTCAAGCGGCTACATTTTGGCTTCCAGGTCTGGCTGCTTATGTTTGAATTTTTAGTTACGCAGGAGACCAGCTCTGAAAACTTTGGCTCCAGGGAGAAGCTGTATATCAAATAAGCTAGTCTGCGCAAACATCACACTTGGAGCTGGGGAAGGAGACAGCTCAGAGCTGCTTCCCAGCTGTTTTCAGTTCCAACTCAGGTCATATATGCTTAATCTCACATTCTCAAACTTACAGGACGTGAGCCATGAAAGTTGAAAACCTTAAAGACAAAGGCATCACTGAAGGAAGACATCTCCACTCTCCAGGAAGCATCTAAAACTACATCAGTACTAGATTTTGCATAAGGTCAGTTTGTTGGAGACTCTGTACCCTCCACTAAAGCCAACAGGTTCTAGTTCCCTTTGAAGGTCCCTTGATCTTACTGAAAGTCCTTAACACCTTGAGGGGCCAAAACCGTACACTATAAAAATATTATCTGGAGCTATTGAATATTTTAGTTTCTGATCCTGGCCGAAATTTAGAAGAACATATGAGTTCAAAACAGGAAGGGGGAAAAAAAATCCCAAACCCAAGTGCTCACATTTTCACTGGATCTCAAAGGGCTTGATTTGGATTTGGTTTGAGGGGGGTTGTTCAGATGTGCTTCTATTTTTATTCCAAGTTGGCTTGTGCACTCCAAAATGAGCACTTAATGCAAGAAGTAGCATGGCACAAAATAACCCAAGTTTATGCCTTCAGAGCAAAAACCAGAAATATGTGCTGCTGTAAAGATTCCTGCTGTGCTGAGGTCCGAGGTCTGCATATATCTTTATCGGCGAACTCCTGCAGGAACAAATAGCAGGCGAAGGCATGACTTGAACCGAGTTGCTTGTTACTGCTGCAACCGGAATTCAGCCCCTGCTGCTGCCAATTAGAGGGCTAATTGAGAAGTGGATCCTTAACCCCTTCGGAAATTGCTATCTGAAGGAAATTTCCTGGCTCCCTCAATGGTGCTGTGATACAGAGCCAGGCAAAGGCAGTGCTAACTGCGGCTGGGATAGGCACCATACAGGAAAGTGCTGCTCAGGAAGGAAAACATGATGTTTCGCTGTTTATGCAAAGTTTAAAGAGCATATGCGATTTGGAAGAAAACAAGAATGCAATCTTGTTTTCTTGAGATTCAAGGCCTCATATCCAGAAGCAAGTTATGTCTTAAACTGCTGCGTTTGTGTCATTAAAAATCTCCTGGAATGAGGCATGTTGGACTTTCCCTATGGCAGAAGCATTTCAGACTCTCTCCTGCTGAGGCCTAAGACAATGTTATTTATTTGGAAAATCTTCCAGAGTGCCTGTTTAGTATTCAGCAGCCCACCTTTGCCATCTTCCCTCTCCATCTACAGCCTCACCCCAAAAGCCAGCTGAGCTGATTAGCTGTTAAGACCTCACATAGCCAGGACTCTCACGTGAAATCAAAAGATTAAATCTAGATTAAATCTGATTGCCCACTGGTGCAACTTCGCTGAAATTGTTTAAGCTTAAACTAGGGATGAATTTGGCTCAGAGTCATTAATTGGTTTGGGTATCTTGCAGTTCTTTGCCTGAAAGACATTAAATACTCATTTATTTGTTGCAAAACTGTTTTATGTGACAGCCAGTATCTGACATGGAAGGAAAAAAAAGCAAACTACCCCAAATTACCAGGAAACTGTAATCCTCAGGGAATTTTCTCTTATCTAAATTGGAATTACCTCAGCAGCAGAAGGTTACTCACAGATATTTTAATAGGAAGGAGCTCAACAGATCTTCCATTGTGATCAGCCATGCAAGTTCCCTCTGCTTTTGGTAGACACAGGATTGAATCTGAGGGTAGGAATATATCTGGACCACCACCCAAACCTGAACCACCATTTTGCCTTTCAGAAAGGTTCGTATTTTCCCCAGCTACGTATCCGAGTTCATGTGCCAGACTCTGAACTTTTAAGCTACGACTGGCAACAGAAGTGCAGCAAAATCCTATGAAGAAAAAGGATTTTCTCCTAGGATTCCTGACCTGAGCAGAAATAGGCAGTACTGGAAATAGTGCAAAACCCATCGTCCTTGAAAACTTTCCAGCCCATTTTTGCAGACTGTAGGCATTTGGGCAGTCCAGATGAACTCTGGATAACCACCCAAATTTTTGGGTTTGCCCATTGCTAAAAATATCACGGACTGGAGGGCACTGTCTTGAACTGAGTCTCCAAACGTTTTGAAATTCACCCAGCCCTGGTTGAAGCGATCATTATAATCTGGCAGGGAATGCAATCTGGGTTCCAAACTGTAGCTATTTTAAAAATCGTCTTGCCAAAGCCCTGTTGGAGACTGAAAACTGGTTTAGCCTGAACAGAATGATCAATAATTTCTATTCTTGATGTAGCATTCATTTGTGAGAAACATATATGATAGCACGTCTCTGTAGGTAAATTGCATACAGCTAAGCAACTGTTAAGATTTGTAATCTTGCTCTAGAAGCCAAAATAATAGTAATGATGATATAAAAACCCTCCAAAGTCTGTTACAATTTTTAGTTACCACCTACTTATGGCCTCCCACGCACTCCAGGAAACCAGCTAGCTTTCCCAGCTGCTCTGCAGTGAGCACTTCACAAGCACAAGCACAATTACACTCTAAACAAGGCTAGAGGTTTCCCATGCAGACAACTTTACTATCTTTTCTTACGATACGTGAGGCCAGAGATGTCAAGCCATGCAGTGGGCACGTGCAGCAGCATGGTCAGGTGAAACGAAGGGAAGAAGGCCTGGCTGCATGTGATGCATTTGGGAATCCCCTTCCCAAAAAAGCTTGTTGTTCTCAGACAGAGAAAAAACATTAAAGAGCAACCTGCAAATGTGGTAGTGGATAGGCTGTTATCAGGGACACCCAGCTTGAGAAAGCACTTGGTGAAGATGAGACCTGTGCGTAGAGTGGGAGAGAGTAAGGGTGACGGAAGCGCATGATCGATGCAAAGAGGACCCCAAACAGAAATAAGAGAACAGGGCATGAAATCCAGAGAAAGCACAATGTGAACCGTAGCACGGTGAATAAGTTGAGAGTAGATTACAGCACTATCACCTGTCTTAATGTATGCGGTAGGGGGGATTCAGGGACAGAGGTGGATTGCTGGCAAATCTCTTACTATTTTTATCTTCTATCTGCATGAGACAATGATGGATTATCTATGTTTAACAGGAATTTATGACCCAATGAGTGATATTTAAAGGACTCAATGATGCATTTAATAACCAAACATTCTTCCTGATTAGTGCTCATTTGATCTCTTGAGGATAGTGCTCCTTCTGACTGAGATTTTTAAAAAATGCCATTGTCTCCCTATAGCTTTGTCTCCCTATGCCTGTGTCCAGGAATGCTACAGATGTCAGGAATATCTGAGAAACGAGTTATGCCTGAGAATGTATGAACTATATAGTTTATTCTCTTTTGCTTTTAGAAGGTGCAGAAGTTGGAAAGCGGAAGTCCTGCTGATTCCTCATTAAACTGATTTTTTTTCCTTTCTTAGTCAGATTTATCAACTCTTTGAGCATTAATGCAATCATTTGGCTATTTGCAAAGGTGAACAAAATTGATCCTGAGTAATCTGCATGATTTTAGTCATTTAAATAAAAATGTAAAGGAATGAACTTGTGCCACTTGGCCAAGGATGCGTTTCTCCTCCTCTTTTTTGGGTTGTATTTTCACAAATACGCTAGCTCCGATTGTTAGCTGTCTCTCTGACAGGCAGAAAAGAATTGGAGCAACAGAGAATGGGGAAAAAAGCCTTATTTTTGGCATTGATAATTCACTTCTAGAGAGATTACTCTTTGTCCGCTACTGGTTTCAAAGATAACCAGGCACCTGCAGTATCCTAGGAGAAATGGGTTACTGCATGTAACAGGCTGCGTGGAGAATGGATTAAGAGCAGCCCCAAGGAGAAAGACTTGGGGGTGCAGGTTGATGAAAAACTCAACATGATCCAGCAGTGTGCGCTGGCAGCCCAGAAAGCCAACCATGTCCTGGGTTGCATCAAAACAGTGTGGCCAGCAGGTCGAGGGAGGTGATTCTCCCCCTCTGCTCTGGTCTTGTGAGACCCCACCTGCAGTACTGCGTCCAGCTCTGGGGTCCCCAGTACAAGAAAGACATGGAGCTGCTGGAGCAAGTCCAGAGGAGGGCCACAAAATTGATCAGAGGGCTGGAGCACCTCTCCTACGAGGACAGGCTGAGGGAGTTGGGCTTGTTCAGCCTGGAGAAGAGAAGGCTCTGGGGAGACCTAATTGCCACCTACCAGTACCTAAGGGGACCTACAGGAAAGCTGGAGAAGGGCTGTTTACAAGGGCAGGGAGTGACAGGACAACGGATAATGGGTTTAAACTAAAAGAGGGGAGATTTAGATTAGATATTAGGAAGAAATTCTTCCCTGTGAGGGTGGTGAGGCACTGGAACAGGTTGCCCAGAGAAGCTGTGGAGGCCCCATCCCTGGCAGTGTTCAAGGCCAGGCTGGATGGGGCTTTGGGCAACCTGGTCTAGTGGAGGGTGTCCCTGCCCATGGCAGGGGGGTTGGAACTAGGTGATCTTTGAGGTCGCTTTCGATCCAGTTCTATGATTCCATGTCTCTGGCCCCCTAAGGAGAGGAAACCAGCCTTCACCTTAATCTTGCAAAGGTTTCTCTTTTGCACTCTAAATCCTCACAACCTCTTAAATCTGTTTCAGTGAAAGGCTCAGGAGTACACGCTAGTCGTCTATCCCACTGCCGTCCTGAACTTACAGGCAAACACAAAATGACTGCTGCAATCCGTGCATTGCATCATTTTTAACCTTCCGCTGTAGGAGCTCTGAAAGCAGGATTTGTATCAGGAGGCCACCAGCTGATGAATGGTGGCTGTTTCCTTCTCGTTTACTCTGTGACAGCCTTCCTAAGTTAATCACCATTAGACAGACACAGGCAAACAAATCTTTGCCCAACTCAACAGCCTTATGTTCTCCTATACCATAGGTTACTGTGACACAGCAAATGAGGGAAAACACTGAGGTACTTCTTCAGGGTTTCCTACAAATCACCCCATCACAGAGAGGGATTTACCACCCACAGCAGAGTAGGAGCCAGTTCCTTCCTGTAGAAGCCTCTTGTCTGCATGCTGGCTTTACTGCCTTTAGCCAAGCTCCTCAAAAGGGAGTTTTATATCAGATGCATCAACATCGACCAGATCAGCCTTAATTTAATAACCACTTCTCCACAGTAAGGAGAAAATGCTAGCTCCCTATCTCCCTCATGCCTGCCTCTGCTGTCTCCAGGACCCCCATCTTCAGCAAGAACCTGCTGCCTGCAGCAGTGCGGGAGCTTTCACCCATTTCATTCAGCATGGACCGGGCTCCACCATCCGCCTTCGCTTTATTTCCCCATAAGAGTCACAAAACTTTCGATGACCTCGCCTTCTGCCCCTGAAGAAAGGTTAACAGCCTTTGGGGCTTTTCATTTTTCCTTCCTCTTCAGAAAGTCAGCTTAGTTTCAATGATAAAAATAAACAAGGCAATTGAAATGTCTCTGTGGGTCCAAGCCTGGTTTAACTCAGCAGAGGGGCACTTCACCCCCTTTCTTTTGTCAGTGAGGCTTGCCACTGAAACCTGTACTTGAATTTCAATGCTTTTTTTTTTTTCATTTAGATTTGATTTATCTCTAAGTTTATCCTGCTAAGTTTCTTTTTAAAGCTCATTCTTTCCTGCATCACAATAAAAATGTTATACAACCTATTGCCCCCTACAAAAGGAAGTTTTTTTAGATGAGAAGTCATTTATGAGCATTGTTTGTACACTGTGCTATTCTAATGCCCTGTAAATAAAAAAACTGTATATTCTCCATAGCTCGATCTAAAGCTTTACATAGTAATACTCATGCACAGACCCAGCCCTGTCTCGTGTGTGACAGATTGACACATACACAAATTCATTCTTATTGCATTTGAAATGCCAAAATAAAAGTGCCTTCTGTATTTTCTGCAGAATATTCCACCTTGAAATGGGTCCAGGTAGGTTCGCTGTAGATGCGGATGAATTTTGTGCGGTTCATATTGCTGAAGTTCTTAAATGTATTATTCATTTGGAGTGATTGATTTGGTGTGCTGTCCACATTGCTTAAAAGCCACTGTCTGTTCGTCTGTCTGTTAATCTGTTTTGGCATCTTGCAGAGGTAGAGCTATAGAAAACACCTTTTGTTTCTGTTGAAGTAGTGACCAAAAAAAAAAAAACCACCATAAAAAAGGAACTGCTTGATCTTTGGATTCATATACATAAAAAAAAAATCTGTACCGTTGAGATGGCTGAATAGCCGAAACGACAGATTTTTATATTCTGCCAGTGGTGTGCTAGAAGCACGGTGCATTTGTTTCTGCCTGATTAGTCGGATGCTGGGGCAGGGGAACCAGGAGGAGACGTCGCAGCAGAGGAAGAAGATGCTCTCCGTAAGATCATGACCTCCATTCCAGTGTCATTTCACACCTCAGGCAGTGATCTTGTTACATCTCATAAGCTAAGCAAGGTCAGCCCTGGTCAGGCTAAGCACTTGAATAGGGAACTTCTAAGGAAAACTCAGGCGCTGTGGAAAGTGGGGCCGGTGGCCGGGTAGGTGACATTATTCCCTTGGAGTCGGTACAAAAGACGCGCTCTGTTAAGAAGCCTCCGTGCATCTGCCGTGACTCGGCTCCGCAGCTAAAGGCACTGCCTCTCAGGTGAGTCAGACCCAGAGGCAGCAACGACTGCGGTTATTAACAACATTTCTTCCCGGAGCTCCCCGGAGCAGAGGTGCTCACCCCGCTGGCCTGCCCAAGCTCCGCGCTGGGCGATTACATGTGTCCCCAGCAGCTCCCCCCTGCAGCTCCCATACACGAGGTCACTCTTTGCTTTACCCTCCTGCCAAGCCAGCCCAGGCGGTGCTGCTGGCAGGCTCCATCCCCAGGCACCCTGCAGCTCAGGAGGAGGCAAATTAAACATATGCACTGGGAAAGAAAATTCCGGAATTTTGGAAGGATCCTTGTTCAAGAAAGGGAAATAGTGTAAAGCCAAGAAATGCTCACGTGAAATTCCCCCTGGCACTCCCAGCTCTCCTGCCCTCTTCCCTTGTGCTCCCAGTCGCAGGCTGTCACCTCAGCTGGGGCACATGTCCCTTTGGCGCCCACTGCCCGCCGTGAGGAAGAGCGTTATGCCCCTTGCGTCCTCACAGAAGGCTCTTCCTGCCATCAGAAGGTTCTGCTCGAGAAGTGGATGTATCCTTTTGCTGTAGTTTTTGACAGCAACGTAACGGTTTTGGAAAGCAAGGAGGGCAGCTTGGCAGTGTTCTTCGCTCCTTGGTCTTTGCTCATGACTTAGTGCCATGGAAAACAGGTGAGAGAAAACACCTCCCCAAACCCACCTCTCTAGTGACAACTACACTTGAAAGTATACAGATACATGGTACAATGTTTAGAGAGATGACTAATTTGGTATTTAATCCAAACAATACTCTTAGCCATATTACCATGGTCTACATTTTAATGCTGCATCTCATGGCAGAAACTGTTTTGGTTAACGTTTTAATTCTCAATTTTCTGATGTGGAAGATGTTTCCTAACCCCACTTTCCACCTGTGAGTTACAAAACAAATGGTGAGATGAACCCTCAGACAAAGTCCTAACGTTAAATCTGTTCAGGTCAGCAAACCTGGAACTGGCCAAAAAGTTTTGCTTGGTCTTCAGAGTAAAGACTCGTTCCCTTCGTTCAGTGCACAGCAGTCCTTCAGAAGCCAGCGGCTCTTTGCTATCCCCTCGCAGCACAGTGACTCCTCTGCTGGTTTGCACTGTAATTGTGTGTGTCCCTGTCAGAGCACGGCTGTGGGTGCCTGTTGTTTCAGATGCAGCACAGATGGCAACGTTGCTGTTACGAACATCAAGCTTGAAACTTTTGACTTGATGAGCATTTCAGACCTGATGCCAGCTCCCTGGCTAGCGGCCGGACGAGTTCTTCATGGCCCCGTCCTCAGAACAATGAACAAATAGTCAAAACCAACCAAAATTCCACCTGGGCTTCTTTAAAAATATTCTTTGATGATTGTGCTCTTGGTTGTCTATAAAATGCCGTGCCCCAAAATGGCGTTAGGTGAACAATAGTCATTTTCTGAAAGAGAGCCTCTCTCAAATCCCCTTCATTTGTGTTTGTTGCTGTTGTGATTCTTCACCTGCTGGCCTTTATCTAGCAAAGCAAGGTGAGTTCAAAGACAACTCTGGAGGTCTGTAACAATTTTAATGATGAGGTGAAGTTGGAAGGTCTCGTGTATTATGAACTTAATGGGACATTCTTCTCATTTACGCTGACATCCTTTACATGGAGTTGTGAAAAGGAAAAGGTATGGACAAGTGATCACACACTATTGATTTATTAAGAAATAACTGCCCCTTGGCTGTAAGTGAAGGCCCAGTGGGGCAAACAAATACTTAATAAGCCCATATAATCCTACTGGAGTTACAATGGGCTTAAGTCCCCATTGTCTTCTTTCACTTGCTTTGCTTTGTTACATGAAGCCATCAGATAAAGAACAACGACAAGAATCAATAACAGATGAGTGAATAACTGAGATTTTGATTTTTCCTGGCTATGCTGAAAAAAATCATGAGAGAAATTAATTTGCAGTTGACCTGCAATGAATTCTTTCCAACATTTTTGGCAATCACTTTAAGTTAGCTGTAGCATTTTCTTCAGCCTCAGAGTAAATATTTTTTTCTCTGACTTCAGCATGTACAAGTTTTTTAATTAAAAAGTAAATTGAAACAAATATCAGAAGTGGCAGAAGTTAGTGGAACAGAAGTGTTCGGATTGTTTTTACCGGATTTTGTTTGCAGTAGCACAAATAAGCCATGGAAATTTTCAAACCATTTTATTGTCATCAAATCACATATTTTCTCCAAGGAAAAATACTGTCATGAAGGGATTTGCCAGGGCTCTGCTCGGTAGCTGCATTCCCAGTGTTGATGCCAGAGCTGTTTATTCCAGACACCTCATGCTCCTGTCGAAAACCCAGAGTGATATGCATGTGACTGTTACAGGCACACAGCAGGGAACGTTATTGTGAAGCATTTTGGGGAGGTATGGCACTTTCCTTTGGAGTTTTGGGGTAATTCTGTAGAGATATAACTAATGTCTGAAGGACCAAAACAAAAAATTTCTTTTGATCAACTTTTAATTTTTTTACGATGAAGTGTCACACAACTTCCATGGCAAATATTTTCTGCGACAATTCCAAAGACCTAAACTTTTTCAAGGTAAGTGTGTAAATCCATCGGTGCCTGCTTTCCCAGGGGCCAGGATAGACTATTTTAAGATTCTGCTAGAAGACAGACAATACATTGGGGTTGGTCAGGAAGCAGAGTCAAACCAAGAGCTCAAGTTAGCATTGCCAGCCAAAAATAAGTAGCTGAGTAACTACAAGTTATAGAGGAAATACTCAGTTTAATATATTCATTTTGTTCCAGGAAGTGACCTCAAGCTATTGTCAATGGGAAGTGTTGAAACCCAACGGGTAGTGCAACAGTGGAGAAGTCTGTAAGTGTTTGCGAGACCCCTCCAGTGCCTTCTTGATGAACTTGGCTGTTCACCTCCCCTCTGTTTCCACCCTGCTCTCTTTATTCCCACAATACCCTGTCATGTAGGGGCCTGAGACTGAGAAGAAAACAGCTTTGTGAAGGTCATACAGAAAACCAGGAACAGCTGTCCCCTGGGCTTTCTCATCGTAGGCTGGTGTGCAGCCAGGAGACCTGTGCTTTTCAGCAAGATTTTTGGATCTGCCACAATGAATAAATAAGTTTATTTTGGACTGCCTGCTTATTTGTCATATCTACAAACAAATGGAGGGTGGGGAAGCTTGCCTTTTTCTTTCCAGAAGGCAAATCATGCACTGAGAGCCTCTAGATCTTCATCTTCATTTATGTGTTCCCGCTTGTGGTAGGAAGGTTTCCCATTATTTTGGTAAAACAAATACCAAGTTCAGAAAAGGCAGGCAGGCAAGTAAATTGAAGGTTTGGTGCCTGAACAGCTGTTTGATAACATTAATGTGCCATGACTGCAATAGAGTAACATTTGAAGGAGTTGGTCAGGAGTCCAGCCACCTAACCTGGAAAGTACACAGCACTAATGAAGCTGGAAATGGCTGAAACAACAGTAACCAAAGGAAAAGAGAGAGGCAATGGGGGAATGGGGCTGCTTCTGTAGGGAAAGCCCCAGCAGCTCCCCTGGAGTAAAGCAGTGCCAGTCCACAGCTAAACAGATACCCATGCAAGGAGAGTGATTGGTTAAACCAAAAGTTTTTCACTTGTTTCAAGAAAAAAGGGCAGATTTGCAAGAAATGTTGAGTCTGTCTCCTCATGGACACCACATTCCAGACAGACAGACAGAGAGACAGACCAACATATATTTCTGAAGCTGGGGAAGAAGCAGAACCCTGCAGCAAAGTGATGGCAGCGCCTTGAAGATGATATTCTCCTTCCCCTTGGCCGTATTTTTAGACCTTGTTACTGGGCGAGGAAGCCTAAGAGCCAGGTGTGCACAGAAATTCACCGTAACTTTGTTCACAGTGGGACGCACACTCACGCTGACCATCAGCCGATGGATCCACCTCTTGGTGCGCCTGAAACAGAGCTTTTCATGTTCAAAGGGGACGGGAGGTTTGAAGGTTTGGAGGCTGGCGCAGGGTATGAAGGTTCCTGCCTCTGATCTTCATATGCCTCAGTTCTTCCAGGAAAACCCAAGCTAATTGCTGTTTTAAAAGGCTATTTAATTTTAAAACCTTCCTCCCCCTCCCCATTACTAAGATGGCAAGGCTTTCATCACAGAAAAGGTATGCACCATGTGAAGAGAAAGTAAGGAAATGTGAGGCGGGCTCTTGCAGATACTAAAAATAGCTTGTGGGGGGACAGCCACGCAAATCACTTCACAGGAGATAGGGATTGAGTGGCTTCCACTCTATGAAGCTTTGCTGAGCCCAACTAATTAATGTTTGTAAAGCACTTTGAAGATGAAAAGCACCAATTTATCACTAAGTTTAATTATTTGCATCATGTTATTTAAGACTTTCACTAGCTACCTTCAAACACCACCAAACTCTTCCCTCTATAAGGGAAGCAAGCTGAAGACCTCAAGGCAGAGTTTCAGAAGTTTTTGCGAGGAGTATGGGATGAGAGCAAAGCCACAGCAGGACATTGCTCTGACGCCTCTTGGTCTGTGGCTGGAGGGTGGCTTCAACATATACACCTTGACGTTGACTTTGCTGGACCTGAGGTCTGCAGAGCCACTTTAAGAAGGGTTCCGTTTGAGTTCCTAATGAATTCCAGCCCCCCTTAAATTTATAGTGTAAAATTAGGGCTCTTTTACACTGGTAATTAAAAGGATACCAATTTTGGATAGGTTCACATTTACACGGCACAACCATGTTTCTAACACATGCGATTACTACCGGTGATAGAACATGAACTTTTGCTGTTAACAGTGTGCACGCTAATTGGAAATATTGTTATCTAACACATACTAAAAACATGAATGCAAACTCAGATGTAGATGTACCAACAGGAGGAAATGTAAGGAAAGTAATCACTTAAACAGCAACCTGCACTCTTTGGAAGAGAAAGGCTTTAAACAGATAGGGCTAAATTCGTTGGGGCAGCTCCTCGGGTGAGATAAAACAACATGCCATAGACTGCTAACTTTATTTTGAAATGGACTGATATTGTTCACATTGATATAGCTGATATCCTCCCTTTTTTCAGATGAAGTAGTTAAAAGATCCCTCATCACATTATTACACCTGTCTTTGCAAGTAAGGCATTTTTCTTCAAATAGCATCCCTAGGGGACATTTAATTCTGAATGATTTTCTCATTATAAAGTATGGTTCTACTCATGAGAAACAGAATGTCCTAGTAAAATAGGACATGACAGGGCCAGAAATTTATGGGTTCAACACAAGGATTGAAATCTTGATTACGGAATAGAAGTGTCTGCAGAATTAATGATAACTTTGGGTTCTCCACTCATCTCAGTGGGATGCTGCTCATCATTTTCTGATGATTAAAAAGGAAAGTGTTCCTTAGCATTTGTAAACTCTAATCAGAAACATAACATTAGCTCTAAGGATGAAAGAGCTTCATCAGACAGAGATAACTCAAGTTTTTTCCCAAACTGAACTTGAAATTAGTTCGGGAAACTCAGTTTGCTGCATCCTCTCTGCACCTCCTGATTTAGCTGCGGACTAGAAAGCTGAAACGTGGAGGACGTCTCTAAATCTAACATTTTCTCAGGGATCTCGTGAGAGACATTTCAAGATTTCCAAGCTAGCATTTAGCTCAGCAAGATTTGCACACACAGAGTACAGAGGCTCTGGAAATTCAGGGCAGCTTCTCCTGTTGTTTGCAACAGGCAGGGTCCAAGAGTGTTTGCCGTGGAAGAGGCTGGAGGGATACAAGTTGCTTGTACCCACAGTACCTGCCTCAGAGCTGCTGCCTACCAGTAACTGGCAGTCAGATCTGACCCTCTGCTTTGAGGAAGAGATCCAAAGGACCTGGCAGGAAAGACTCCCTGTGACAAAGGAGTAAATTTGTGTACAGGAGCAAATATTCTTACTTTTCCTTCTTTAAGGAAGACCTTATTCTGCAACACCACAGAGTATGTTCTTAGTTAGAGAGCCAAGACTGTACCTTTTTTTTTTAACACATACAGAAGACAACTGGGGTCCACTCCAGCAGTGGTACAGTTCTGTGATGGGCAATGAATCCATACATGTACTTTTTTTTTTTTTTAGCTTTTTATCTGCAGTGCAGATTTCCATTACACATTCTGCACTTGTTTCACACACACAATTCCTGCAGAAATCAATGAAAGTCCTATGTGCAGAAAAAGGCACAGAAAGTGCAACAGAGATTTGCACCATGGATTAAGAGATTCTCAGAGCTGATCAAAGAAAAATTTTGTCCAAGGTTTGTAAAGCACTTTTGAATCATTCTTGATGAAAGGCTCTATAAAAATGTAAAGCTGCTGTTGTTGTTAATGCTCCCTGGGTACATAACAGGAGAAAAGATGCTGAAATTAAAGTCACATATATTAATATTGATTAAGAAATAAGCAAATTCTTCTAGAATTTGATCTGCCTTTCATTATGTGCACTTGATCTTCCATTTTCAAACAGGGCATAGTTATGTCCTGGAAAATCACAGCCTTGAACTCCACCAAACCACAACTACAGATTATATATTATTATACATAATTTTGGAAATCTGTCTGGAATACACCATAAAGCAAGAATAAAAGAAAAACTGTAAGGACATTTGTATTTGTCAGCCTCTCCCCAGACAGAGCCCTGAGGATATGATATTCTTAGAATAAAGCTTTCATTTCACAGCGCATCAGTGGGAAAATTAACAAGCTCTCCTCGTACTGTTCCATAATTCATTTTCTTTGTTTTAGATATTGAGCTGAACTGGTACAGTAACTTAAACAGATAGGGGAGATTTTAAAAACAGATTTGGATTCTGTCTGGTTTGGGTTGTTTAGTTTTGTTTTGCTTTTTTCGTCCCTTATCCTGCAACTTTCTAGCATCTAAATAAGAAGTTGCCTCAATTTAGTTTAGTGCTTGCCTTTTAAATGGAAAGTGTCAAATACTGTTATAATGATTTAAAATACATCAGAGCAGGCTAACTTCAGTTAGCGCAAGGGATACAACTGCATCTCCTACAGCATCAGGAGCCATGTCCATTCCGTGGAGTACGGAGTTTGCTTGTCTCCAGCAGTGGCAGTTGGAGACCAAGACACCAGAAAGCTCAGAGAGAAGTTGCGTGAGTTGAGACCAGCTACCACCTGTGCTCTGTGTGAACTTCAATTAACAATGGCAATTACCTTAAAATGACAGCAATTTTTGCTGTTGTTTTCTGAAAACACAAAGTTACACTTTTGCACGAAATCACAAAAATCCAAAAGTAATACTCTTGATTCAATTTTCTATCAAGAAGTTCCCTCTGTCCTTAGAAGTCCTGAGCCTCCAGAAACAGAAAAAGGAGGCCACAGCAAAGCTAACTTTTCTCACTGAGAAAAGTTCTGCTTGAAGAGTAAAAACATCAAAGCTTTGAGAAAAATTTCACCCATCTCCTCCAGTTCTGCTCATTCAGGTGTTGAACAAAAAGCAACACTCCAGCAGAAAACTACAGTTCGGATGTGTAAATATGTGTGTGTAATAGTAGGACAGAGCGGTGAAGGTGCTGTGGCTCCTGAAGCCCAACAGCCAGCTCTGACACTGCTTCAGCAATGTCATTCCTTACAAGTGCCCTTGCCTGCACAGGAGCAGAGACCAGCATGTTGCTGCTCTCAAATATCCCCAGCAAAGTGCTTGTCCAATTCCCGATGAAAAGTTTTCTTGTCTGTTGAGGCAAAGATTGCCTGCATCCTTGCCTCTGAACAAAAAAAAATTAAAATTTGGGGAAAATGTGGTATGCCTGGTTCAAGCACACTGGGGACTTACGCCACTTTGGCTTGCTTCCACCGGACTCTTTCCATTGGCTGTGCCTATACAGCATTTAAGAAAACTGAATCCCCCAAAAGTACCATTCTGTCCATCTCAGCAGCACTGAGTCAGGAGGAGGACACAGTCTTGAGATGCCACCCTTCATAAATAATGAGAGTCCAAATCAGAAATATCACTTCATGCTTTTAAGTGGTCTGGCAGCTGAGGGGGGTCCATTGACCCAGATGCCTTCATCACCACTGTGCAAAATACCGTTAGTAGCAGTGAAGACTGAGACCAAATATACCAAAAATCTCCTTGCTATGAACAAGAAGTGGAGCTGCAATTGAGACAACTGACAAAATAAAATTAAATAAGTTCTTTGGGCATCTGTAGTAGGAAAGCCATCCCTGTTCCCCACAGATAACCTGAAAGCCTTCCCTGCTGCATCCACTTTTCCATCTGTTTGCAGTCAGTAGTACCTCCCAGTGCAAGGCTGCTGGGTTTGTAAGGCGGGAATCTGAAACTGGATGAAGCCGGTGTCACTGCGGTGTAGGGAAATGCGTTCAGCTGGCAGTTTTCAATAAGAAGTGATGCTATCTGGTCCAGAGATACCGCTTTACACGTGCCCGTCTACCCAGTGGCTGGCACGCTGTGGCATTATTGCGACACAAGTAACAGCGGGGGCAGCACATAGTGAAAATGTGCTCTTCCCTAGAACAAGCTTCCTCCTTATCGCAGCCAGTAATTGCACGGTATTATTCTGCCTTTTGAAAGAGATGAGCCTGTTTTTGCAAAAGAGCAAGCGTCCTCAGTTCCCGTTGACTTCTGGCATCAGCTAGCATTGCTCAATGCTCCGTAAGAGCGAAGCTCTGTGGAAGAGCTGCTAAGGAAGGATGAGGATGCTCTGACAATGTCAGCCTGCAATACTGCCTGTCCAGAGGGTCACTGCCACAATTGTGACCCCAGTCGGTGATTGGGTCTGCTGTCAAGTGGAAGATCTGATTCTTCCCTATCATAACTACAATTGATAAGGATACCTGCATCAGCCTATAGTGGACATTTCTTACTCTGTAGCAGAGTGTAGCAGGAGAGGCAATATTCTCCACAGTTTGATACCTGTACTTACTTAGCTGCGCATACTTTAAATACTTGTACAAATGTCTTGGAACGCTGCAAAAATTACTAAAAACAATCGGCTTGAAAAGTTAAAGAAAGATCAAGAAAAAATACCGTGTTGCAATTTTCTAGTTCAATGAATCTGCTTGGTGCCACAATCACAACTAGCCATGAACCAGCCCCAGCGTTTCCTTTGATGTGTATAAAATGTATTTTTAATTTCACTAGGCTGCTGCTCACTCTCATTTGAAAGGGCATTGGAAAGGGTAACTGGGAACGGCTAGGTTGCCTTCTCTGCACTTTTCATTGTTTTACTAGCTCTGCCATGTCACCTCTTATTTTTCTCTTGTGTAAAATACAGTCTGAACCTTCTGAATCCTTCCTCACAGAGACCTTTCCATGTCTCTGAACATTATCATCACCTTCTAGACCTCTCTCTGGCTGCTATTACTTTTTACGGTGCAGGAATGAGTGCAGCTAGACCTGAACAAGGGTATTGAAGCTGGGCATGTCCCTGCATTTACAAATGCCATTATAGTGTTTCTGATTACACAATATTTATTGCAACATCTACTAGGTGGACACGCTACAAAGCCACTTTTCTGCCTGTATTGGGAAAGCTTCATGCTCTACCAGCAACCTTGTTTGAACAGGGGCTATCGGGGCTGCCAGCTATTCCTGAGCACTGCGAGGCATCTGTGAGCTGCTTGCTGGGATCTTCCCTGTTAGTGAGTGGATCTTGCTCGGTGCCGGCTTCTCACTCAGGGCTTTGTGTTCCCTCCACCAGATGGACATTGGCAGATGGCAACACCATTTTGCCGTTTAATTATTTAAAATGCTGCATGCAAATCAACCTTTGGCATTCAACGATAGAACAAGGTGTTTGTGGTTGATATCCCATTTTTGATATGCTGTTTCATATTTCCTTCTTTATAAGGCTGTAGAGATGATTCTGGTTTGTGGTATTTACGTGTACCCTGTTCTTTCTGTGGATGTCCCATGCAGGGGGCTGCACACTTGCTGTTGTGCACTGGGACTACCTGGAAGTCATTATCTAACTATAAACCAAAGGTACAGCCCACAACCTTCACTCGTGTGAATAGTCCCTTCGATTTCAATCACCGAGGAACAGAAACCTGTCTTTTCAATAAAAACAGGAAACAATTTAGTAGTAGAGATTATTAAAAATGATTGATGTCTGAAGCTGTTGGAAGAGTTGGAAATGATGCCAACATGTCACTGACTGAGGACTGAAGGTTGTCTGTCCACCCTGGTCCTCAGGACCAGTTTCAGTAGGACCAGAGGGACAAGTCCAGGCTGTAATGCAGAACCAGGCTCTGGCAGGATGGAAGGAGATTGTCATCAGTACTGACGGTGACAGGCTTTGCTTTTGTCAGTGCACTGAATCAAGTTACTATTTTTACCATCTTTTTGGAAGAGTTTCCCTCATGTTCATCTAGTCACCACCTACTGCTTTAAGCTTTTGCCAGTTAAAAAGTTATTATAAGCCATTTGTCTGCTTGGGTTGAGGTTTTTGTGGGATTACAGAATGTATCCTGACAACAGAGCTCATAAAACGTCAGTTCCCAAACTGTTCCACAAGCCGTGACAGTCCACACAGGGTCATGACCCAATCTCTTTTTTGAAGTTCTCCATGAAATAGAACATTGCCCTCAAAATCTCTGTTTCTTCCTCATCCCTCAGGTCCTGTGTGACTGTGCCAAGACTTCTTGGTATCTGGTCACATGTGTGTCTGTATGTCATCAAAAAAAGCACCTGTACTTGCAAGTTTCCAGGTGCAAACCTTGTCAGCATGGCAGAGATGATGGAAGTTGACTCACTCAGTAGAAGACTGTTTTGAAAGCTGCATCAATGCTCGTATCAGTACAGTCTTTGAGAAAAATCAGAGGACATTTCTTATGCCATTGGTCATGCGTTGAGCTGTTCCCAGCGGCTGGGTCTTGGCAGAGGTGGCTCTGCGTGGAAGGACTCAGATACTTAGGCTGAAGGACCAGCTGTCCTCAGGGTCTTTGGGTTAGGGAAGGAAGAGTGACTGGGCAAATGGGACCAGAGAGGCATTTCACAGCACCCCATCCTGATAATTGGAACTGACCAGTGGGGAATAATGTGAGGAGGTGATAATGGTCTATTGTGAGGAATTACAGTTGTTAAAGAGCCCCACAAAACAGCTTTTATGAGAAACAGAGCACAAGGTAAGCAGCAGAATCCAAGCTAACCTGTAGATTAGTCTAAAAGGAAAATCAGCAACAACAAACACATTAATATGACTTAGTGAGATAATAGCTACCCCCACTGCACTGATTGGAAACAATTGGCAGAGCCTGGGACGTAAGGAATCACTTCCTGCAGCAATTTCCTTTTATTAAAAAAACATTTAACCATTTACAAGCTTTTAATTTCTTATTTTTAACTCTGGATCTTATTTTTAACTCTGTGCTCTCCTCAAAGACACTGTTCAGTCTGGCTGAATGCACGACCAGACCAGGAGGTATTTGATCAGAATACAGACGTTTGTCATCCCAGCGTCCCTGCAGAGGATATCACCCAGAAGACGTTACTGAAATTTTCCTGAAGCAAGAAAATTCATACAGCCATTTGGCAAAACCTAGGCACAGCAAGAGCAATTCAAATGCGTAGATATGAAAGTGCAGTCCATCACAAATGCAGCTGCATAAATGTAGCACACTCATTTCCAACACAATTGGAAATAGTTAAAGCTCCAAGATCCGTAGAAATCCAAAACGTCACTGAATCAAGAGTCAAAACCACCTTAAATGAAGGCTTGGTATTCCTTCCCTGTTGGGGCTAGCAGTGGTGATGGTGATTTTTTTTTTCTTTGTTTGTTTCATAGTACCCTGGTTCAACAAGGGGATTAAATAAACGTTTTGTTTCTGAAATACCCAAAATGAATTTTTAGTTCTGTTTTGCTTCCTCATGTGGGGAAAAAAAAAAAAAAAGAAAAAAAGAAAAAATGTGATTTGGGTCAAAATTTGGGTCAAATGTTTGGCTCAACTGAAAATAAAACATTTTCATGGTAGCAATAGCGGGCTACATTTGTTTTGATTTAAGTAGCCTTCTAACCTAAGTATGAGCTTGAAAACAAACAAACAAACAAAAATTCCCTTTTGCCAATATGGAGAAAAATCTGAAGGTTTTTCTGGTTTCCCTCCCTTTTTTTTGGAGAGGGGGGAACTGAAACACTCTGACACGTGACACAGTTGCCCAAAGGTTTTTGCCCAAGCTTTGATTTTTTGTTACCCTGGAATAAAGTGAAGAAAAGCATTTGCCCAGCTCCAATTTCAGGACTTCAACAAAGAACTGGGGCCCATTCTCCCACTTTCCTCCACCAATTGCCTCCTGTGGGTTGTCTCTCCAAAAACCAAGCCTTTGGGGAGCGATGGCAACACAGGATGAAGTGTGCACTTCTCTGCAAAAGGGACTCCTTTCTACCTCTCCATCTGCCCCGAACCGCCCGCTGGGTCCTGCCCCTGCCTGGGGGCAGAGGCTCCGGCAGGGAAGGGGCAACAGAAAGGGCTGGCAGGACAAGGTGGTAGAGCTCAGAGGGGACAGAGGAGTATCCTCTGGAGTGCCTGTCATGGCACCCAGCGGTCCATGCACCTACTGTGGCAGCATCACACCTCCTCTGCCTTTTAGTTGATGTGGTTAAGGAGGGTTTCCACCGATCGTGCACTGCTGGGGAATGAGTGCGATCAGCCAGAAGGAACTTCTTCCTCTGCCATGACTGGGGTTCTGCTCCACCTGCATTCGTTTCCCTCTCCATGGGTGTCCCAGATCTCCTCCCTTGTTCTCTCTGAGTAGGGAGCAGAAGGCAAAGTACAGCTTAGGTGGGAGAGGCCCGGCAATAAGCCTCGAGTCATTCCCTGGCTATACTGTAAAGCACCATAGGAAGCATAGCCCTGCTGTGAGGCTGGAGAAAGAAATCAGAGACCAGAAGGCACATAAACAGAGCTCCTGGATGGTGCTGGGACAACATTGCCTGGTCACTCTTTTAGGGTGCATGTCTCTCCAAAGAAAAGCTAATCGTTTTTCTAGTCAAAGATGACCTGTGAATTTTGTTATATCTTAAAAAAAGTTGATTTGGTATCTATTAGGACAGACAATTTTTAGCTAGCCTACTTTAGCTTTAGCTGCCTCTCCTACCTTTCAGATCAGTGTCTTTTGGAGGGGGAGTTTATACATGCAGTGAAGAAGGGAATGAGGAGTCTAGTAACTCGTTTATTTTAATAGCAACTGCATGACACTGTTCCCATCTTTGCAATCATAACTGGTCTCCTTTTCCAGTGTGTGTGCCCAATTATAACTTGCAAGAAGCCATGTATCTTATAAAGAATTTAGTTAATTTTCATTATTTTCCAAAGTCCTGTAAATGAACAATGCGCTTTTTACAGGTCTTTCATCAAGGAGTTAATAACCAGATGAAGGTTCTCTTTTCATCAGTTCCTAAGTGATGCTCCATTTGATTGAAGAAGATCAAAAATGATGATCAGAAAATAAAAAGGAAGTTTTAAAGGCAGACTTTGTACAACACTTTAACTGTCTCATTCCTGTTTTTTCAGAAGTACCACTGGGTTTCTTTCAGGCTTGGGGAAAAAAAAGTATAAAATTCTTGTGAATTGCCAGTACTTGCCTTCCTTTTACTTTAATTTTAGAAACGCTTGTGTTAATGGTGGGCAATATACCTCAGCCAGACAGTACCATGGTCCTAAGTGAAAGCAACACCAACCATAGCAAAATTATTAGATTCGGATGTTGTCTATTGCAGTATCTGTGGTCCAAATCTTGCATCCTACCCCACGCCAGCCTGCATGATCCTGTCCCAGAGTGACCCCGTCCCACCTCGCTGGCACCCAACCAGCTACTCCATCCTTGGGGTCTGGGGTGGAGGTACCCACAGGGGCTCTGCAGGCCAGAGGAGATGACAGCCCTTGTGCAGGAGATCTTTTATCTTTAGTGTAGGAGAAGAATGTCATCCTGCTGCATCTAGTTTTACCTGAAAATTTCCTCTTTAATTGTCTCTTGAAAGACCTTTGTATAAATTTTCTCTTCCCAGCTCATTTCACCCTTTTCCATTTGCTGAGCCCTGATTTACTGCTTTTAATTAGATAGCCACATTCTTTATGAAGATGTGAGATGCCTCTTCCCTGAACCCAGCCCAAACACGTAACTGTGCTCTGCTGAGCTCTTCACAGCACAACTTCATCCTTCTTGTCCCTTCTGCCCTGTCCCCTCTCTCCTGTGACCCAGCTGCCTTGGGGATTCACTCCCTTCTCCTGTGCCTCCATCTAACCAGGGTTCACACTCTTTCTGCACCCCTCTCTCACTGCAGCATCCATAGGAAAAAAAAAAATAGTATAACCCTCCTGTTACCACCAAAAGAAGCTCCCTCTCTGAAATTTCTTGCAGTGATTAAATGTTGGTTCCCTGCCCCTCGGCAGTGTTCTGCTTCGGAGTGTGTCACTGATGTGCAGCTGTTAATAACGAGTGCTCGATGCAAGCTGGCGTCGCTCATCGAGACCCTGAACACTGTCATCCAAACATCCAAATGATATTTTCTATACTGACAGAGAAGTAGCCCTGCCTCTCTGTTGCAGAGGGGGAAACTGAGGCACAGCAGGACCAAAGACACGTCACCATCCTACGCTATTCCAGCCTGCGGTTTGAATCGTTCCCCTGAAGTGAGCGGTCTCATTGAAGCATGGTTTCAATCCAGGGGCAATTTGGATTTCCAGTACTCAGTACTCCATAGCTTCTAATCATCCTGCATAGTGAAGCCTGCAGAGAATCAGAAAATGTTACATTTAATTTTGGACGAAGTTTAATGAAGCCCTGGACTTTAGGAGAAGCACTCTATTTTCAGGCAAGCTCAGAGCACTCAAAAAAGGGCACGTTTTATTGCAGGTGCTTTGCACAGCCTTTCTCAGGATTAAATATGATGGAAAGGGGGTAGCTAAATATGGATTGATACGACCACACTTTTTACAAAATGCTTGATCCCACAGTTCTGAGGACCAGTTATCTTAAGATCTGATTCTTAAAATCAGTTATCTTTCAGCAGGATGTATAAATAAATCAGCAGAAGAGCCAGTTAATGACTCACTGCTGTAAATTAAATGGAATTCATTATGAATATGATTCATTGAAACTTTCCTAACAAATCAATTTGTTTCAATCACACTGTAATTCAATAATAATATTTAGCATTTATATGGTGCTTTCAATAGCTCATGAAACTTTCCAAGCATTAATTTTCTGTGTTTCACAATAATATTATGAGCTGCTGAGCTGGGCTGTCTCTCCCTTACAGGTGAGAAAGCTCATGCCCAAAGACCTTAAGGAAATGTTTCAGCCTCTTGAAGTGTTAGCATTTCTCTGTTTTACCTTTCTTGGTATCTGCCCTCAGACACGGTGCACAGCAGTGACTCAGAGCTCTGAGCATCTGGGGCGGTAGGGCAGCGCTAGAGAGGGTTTGGTCTGTCATGCAGTTAAAAATCACAGCCTGTTCCCAGGCTTGACGTCCACTGTCTGGAAGCTTTGCTCGCCACTGTGGATGCCTTCCCAACTATGATCCTTCTTCCTGCCTTTCCCTCATTCAGAGGCTGAGCTCCAGAACTCTGTATCCTGTGTCAGCACCCAGGGACTGTCCCCCTTCCTGCACTATGTGGACAAGTCCTGCGCTAGCCCTGGACCCATTCTCCTTGGCCCCACTTCAGGGTTCAGTTCATATACTTCTTCAGAAACCCACATCCGTCCAACTGCTGTGAGCTTCGGTTGAGCTGCTCATAAAATGGATCCTACAGAAAAATGAACCGTTACAAACCACACAAAAGCAATTCAGAATAAGGGGTTAGCTTTCAGGTAGTCTATGCCTGAAAGATGGAGATGGATGTCATGGGATTTTCAAAAGCACAGAAACAGAATAGGTACCTGATTGCTACTAACGTCAGCAGGACAATGTCTCATTCAGCAGTTTGAAAATCCCACAAGGAAATGTTGGCTTCTCTAGGACTTACTAAACTCTGCTTTGAGCTAGTTGACATAACCTGAGGGTGAGCTAGTCTTGGATGTGGAGGCAGGATTAAGACACACTTTATTTCACTCTGATTTTCCATGTTCATCTATGAGATGTTTTTTTTTATGACAGAAGCCTACCAGAGTGCTAGTTGTTTACCTCTTTTTAAAGCTGCTTATAGATCTCTACATCCCACAGTGCCATATGAAGAAGAACATATGAAGATGGATGTATAGGCAACATATGAGTTGACTCAGTGTCATTTGAGTTTTGGTCTAGTCCTGTGTAGCACTGTAAGCCTAAAAGGTCTGTAATGCTCCAGCTACTGTATCCTGAACATACCTGATCTCATCTATTCTTTGAAATTAAGCAGGATGTGGTCCTTCACAAAGCACACAATTATATTATGGAACTCACGATGCTGTGGAAGCCAAAAGCAAAACCATCTCTGTAAGCAATTAAAAAATTCATGGAAGAAAGGGCCACCAAGGACCATTAAATACAATGATGTGGGTATGGTCTGTAGCTCAGGGGCTCACTAAATGACAGAATTCCAGAAGCTGGAGCTTGCTAGTGGGAGAAGATCCCTTATAGTTGCCCATTTATTTATTATATTCTTAAAGTGCTTGCTAGCAGTTGCTGTCAGAGTCAGGAGCTGGGGCCAACACACCTCAGGTCTGGCCCAGACTTGGGTTAGACACTGGCTAAAATGGAGCTGCGGCTCTAAGTAGCTGATGTTCATGATGTCTATGGAGTAGAGGAAGGAAAGTTGTCAGTGCCCAAATAAAAAATTATGAATCATCACCCACCATGTCACATGAGAGGAAAATATAGGCTGTCACGGATTTTATTGCCCAGTTTGATTCCTTTTTTAACCATCTCCCTGGTTCTCTGCAAGTGCATATAATAGTTTGCAGTCAACAAGGTTAGTGTATCCCTACACAGGAAAGGGTGAACCTTTTCCTAGCACTGAGAGAAATCTTCCCTTTCTGCAGAGATGAGGAAATGCTGAAACAGAGAGTATTAATTAGTTTACACCTTGTTAACACTGCTGCCGGTGACCTGGGACCTTTATGAGACCTTGTACTCTGCCTGGTACCCGGTGCGCTGCCTAAAGTGACCCACTGACCATCACTGCTCCCTGCTCCAGACACAGCAACCCCGTGCTCCCAGCTAGTCCTCAGCTGCTTCTAACTCCTCCTGCAAGCCCCCAAGGACCAAGATTCACATACAAGTATTGATAACTGGCTTTCCCTCCTCCCCCTGTATCTACCATTTTGTATTGCAGATGCACAGCATTTCTGGCTGCCCTTGGTCTTGTGCCTTCTTGCTTGCATCCTTTGCACTGAACAGACTATTGCTTAGAGCAGAAAATAAGCGTTTAGCTCCCTGTTTATGGCAAAATGCTGAACTGATGTCTGCTGCTCCCTGCTGAGGACCTTTTTGCTATGGGCTTCAGAAGGCAAATAAGTCACCTTGATGCCAATATTTGTCCCTGTTTCCTGATGCAATGCATAAATCATATTGCTGTTCCTTATCAGCTCGTAGCGGTTACTTAATGGGTAGCTCTGCTGCTTCAGCAGGGAATTAGCTAGAGCAACATTACAGTGATAAAGTAAGGAGAGTAAGCATCCATCAGTGGGTCAATTAGTCATGTTAAAAAGGAAGCTCCGAAATAACTCACACAGTAATACATTAGTTCTTGTGCACGTGTTCAGATCCGTTGCTTGGTGAGTATGAAATGAGGGAGAGAACAGATAATTAGGAATATGTTCTTTTTTAGATACATGCCAAAACCTCCTTTTAATAACAATACGTCTCATGGCCTTAGCGGCTTTTATCCCTAAACTCTTTAGATGATACCTGCAGTCACTTTTAGTGAAGCTGGATTTGAAGCCAACTCTCAGTTCCTAACAGCCATGGACAAAGCTTGGCGTGTGGGCACCAAATAGGTAGACCCTTCATTTCAAAGGCCCACCCGCAAGACACTTCTCACACACTCAGCAAATTGAAGTAAGACTGCATTTGTACCCCTTGCAGCTGCGAGAGGCTTCCCTAGCACTGGGACTTTGCAGGGCCACGGCAGGAGAGCCCGCAACGACCCTTTGCAGAACTGCCGAGCGCCCATCAGCCCCCGGCGTGCTGCAAACTGGCGTGTGTTCAAAACCCGTGAAACAATGCCAGCTCTTATTTCATACGAATCCGGCTAGAGAGCTCTAAATCTGCCTAAATGGTGGTTTATAGTCACTGCTGAGAATTTCCCTTATATGGAACCTTCATCGTTTTGTTACAAGGATTTTGAGTGACAATTTCATTCCGAAGGTACGGGTGACAGCACGCTCCATTACTTGGCGTCATGATGTTGGAAAGCAAGTGGCTGGTCACCCAAGAATAGTAACTGTGCTGTTCACCCACAGCCTTGCTGCAAGAGCAGTGGAAGAGGTGAGGGCATCAGTGAGAAGCGCAGTTTGCATGTGTCAGCAGCTATGGAGAGGAGGATATTGGTGACATAGTTTGGGTTAGAATATACATTCTAGGGAAGAAAGAGGGGGATTTAAATTTAGACAACAAAAAAAAATCAACAGTCACATTGTCACCACAGAGGTGCAGATGAGCAGGGAGCTCCTTAGACTTACTTCAGCACCAAAGCCATTGCAACTGCCCTGTTGCAATGCAGTTTTCCTCAACGCTGTTTATTAATGTTTTAAGTCAGAATTCTCTACACTCCCAGATCCTTTAGGTATTTAATTGCTAATCCAGTAGACTAGAAGAATAAAATCGGGAGTTTAATTTCCAAGCTAGCCCATGATTATTATTCATTGCCCAAAAGCATCATTAACACAACATCAAGAATCACACAGCAATGCCTTGTACCCTCCCAAAATGTCAAATGCACTTACATTTAAATGGCTGAAAACCAGGAAATAAAGAGTTATGGTAAAATCAGTGCGTGTTCTGGAAGCAAGCTGGATCCACAACAACTGCTGTAAATTAGCATGGCTCCAGTGGTCGTAATAGAGTTACCCCACTGTACGCCAGCTGAGGAGCTGATGTCTGTTTTTTCATTGCTGGGCATCTGTATATGATAAAAAGTACCTAAAACACTATAGTCTTTAAATGCAGAGAAACTTTGAAATAAAATGAATCAAGTTGTTGGTTAGATCATAATGACAATTACATGGAGAGAGTGAAGTATACTGAGTGGTTTGGGATCAGGTCCTTGTCAGCAATAGTGAAAACGAGCAAACAGAAACGTTGAGTAGTCCTATAAATAGCTTGAGAAGGAAGCGTACGGTATGCGTGCTGAGGCATCAACCTTGGAAATATTTATGAATTGTCAATATTGCTGCTAAAGACGCAAGATGCACCAAAAATTGAGTCAAGCATCGTAAGTCACCTAGAAAAAAACAAATTGGAAACTAAGTAAATCTGGGCAGTCCCTCTGTAAATACAGTGTGCACTGTATATCACTGCTGGCTGGAAAAGAATAAATAGGCATTTATTGCTGAGGGCTTCAAACAAGCATATTTATCCAGTAATTCTTAACACGCAGACAACTGTTTGGCAGTGATGTCAGCTCTGGTGAGTTACTTGAGTTGGACCGTGAAGATCCAGGTCTATCCCCACAGACCTCCTCATGGCAGCAGGGCTATCTTGGCCACTAGCCTCACACATTATACAGCAGCACGCTACCAGCACTGCCAGTGGACCATGATGAGATGCAAACTAGTCCTCTTAGAAACTCAGTAAGCTTGTCAAAGACCCGCTAATTCCCACATGCTCAGAAATGTCTTAGCATTATGTGATATTTTAATTCATTTTCTTGATACATTTGCAGGTGGTTTGCTGCAGCACAGCGCTTGAGAAACGTTTCCTAACAAAGCGATGAGGAAATGGTAGGAAAGCCCTGCTCTCTCTCTTGTTTTGAATACGTGCATTCATTTTTATTGCAAAGCTTCCTGCTATGGTTTCAAAGCTGCTCTCAGAGTGACGGCTTTTGGCCCTATCAGCGTTTTCCTCTCCCTGTTTCCCCTCCGTCTCTGCTGAGACCAGCACTTCCCAGCCAGCGACCAGGTCTGGCCAGGGGCTGTGAGGTTGGAAAAGAGGCTGAGGGGAGCCCTGGGGACCCTGAGGGGGTGGGTGCATGTGGCCCTTGCAAGGGCTCTCTTCACTCCCAGCTCGTTCTGGGACAAGCTAGACAACTCTTAGGGATCAAATGCAGAAGAAATTGTCCTTTCTCATTCTTCAGCCTCTCTATTTTTTTCCCCATTTAAATCACTATTTTCTCCCGTTTCCTTTTGGTATATCTTTAACCTTAATTCTAAATGCCAGCTTTTTTTTTTTTCCTAACTCCTTTACTATATAGTCTTCCCAAACCAGTAGCAGTCAAAATCTAATGAATTCCTGAAGGTCAGATGAGCATTTGGAGACCCATAGTTTGTGATGTAAATCGAGGGCCCCAGAATAGCATCCAGCTACAGCCCACTGCAGTTGGCACTAATCAGCAAACATCTAATCAATGGGAACAGTAGCACATTCATGTGCAAGAGATATTATCTTGGCATATAAATAATGAAGGCCTCTAAAGCACTCCCAGATGTTGGAAACAAGATTCCTTCTGGGCATGTGAAGAATTTGCTTAGGGGAAAACAGAGCAGCCACACAAAAATAGAGAGCTGTTTTAGTCTGATGAAGTTCTGTTTACGAGAAAGTATTACTAAAAAAAGACAATAAGTACCTATAGGGCTTGAATCAGCCAAAGCTGACCTCTCATCTGCCAGATACCTGTGAAGCAGACAATTGGTTTTATCTAGGATATTCAAGTGATATTGCTGCTTGATTATCTTTCATACAAAAGAGGCCCTGCTTTCTAACTATTGCCAAATATCCAGTTTACGATCAGGTTTTCAATATGTCCTGGAATCTAGGCTTTCCTGAGAAAAATGAGCTTTTTGATCTCTCATAATGACAACTTACTCCATGAGATAAGGCTAAAAACAGAGAAAGAACAATTAACAATTAATTATTTCTCATAAGAAAATGCTTTAATTCACAGTCAAAGCAAGTAAAAATTTTAAATCTAATAGTTAATGTTTGGACATGTTTAAGAAAAGCAAAAATTACAGAAGATATACAACGTTATAGAGAGCTTTCTTAGCCTTTTGGCAGTTGGCATATAATTAATTTACACAGCTTAGTCTAGCTTAAACTCTTTACTCTTGCTGAGGACACTCAGTCCTGCTGGTCCCATGTAGTTACTCACTTGTGTATATCATGGGAGTATGGACCAACAGTCTATGAATAGACTGGCAACAAGCGATCCTTGCTAACACGACCCTTATGTTGCCAGCCAAGTAATTTTAACAGGGCCTTTTTAATCCAAAAATGGAGAAAATGTTATCACTGTAAACCCACCTCAAGGTATCAGTGAGGAAAAATAAACTATTGTCTAACCTTGTTGTGCTCAACACCATGTGCCAGGATGGGGACAATCCTCAAGCGATGAGATTTAGGTTTAAAAGCCTCTTCACATTTACCTCTCAAAAAGCACCATAAGTTTCAGGAATATACTGGCTGGGATTTGTTAAAACACAACCTTTTTTAGCATAAACAAAAAACTTACCAGGTAACAATTATGACACTTCTTGATGGCAATAAGTATATGAAGTTGTTGTTTCTTTTCAGTCTCTTTTCATACTGGAGGACAATGGAACAAATAAATGGGAATTGTCTTTTTCTCTCCCAAAGCCGTAGAGGAAGGGTTCATCTGCCAGATGAAATACCAGAACTGTAACAGAAAATGAGCCAATAGTGGGGTGAGGGTGGGATGGGGCATGACTCAAACTGGCAAAGTGTGGTGTTATGGTGTCTGTAATCTAGTACTCTAGGTTTGGGGTTCTTTACTTATTTTAATTGGTATTTTGCTAGGATTGTTGGACAAGGAAGCTATGAAACTTTGATAAAGAGGGCTTTAAAGAGGGTATTCAAATATTTTTGTAGTTACAGTTCAATGCCTATGTTGCTGTTGCCCAGCAGTGTTACCACTTGCATCATCAGCTATTTGTGATTGTCATTTTAATGTGTTTGTGCAATGCCTAATGCGATGGGGACTATATCCCTGACAGATACCAGATGTCTAGGCACTGTTACCATAACGGGCATATTCCTAGTGCCACACAATGGGAGAACCGACTGGAGTTTTAGCAGATTTTGGAGGTTGCTGTGCTTCTTGCACTTTCAGTAGTTGGGGTGTTACAAGACATACCCTCAAACAGAGACTGTGACCGGACCCTGCAGGGATGTATGCCCGTACCTTACATCTTCTGGAAATTTCAGTGACTCCAGCAAGGCAAAACTTACCATTTTGAAAGACTTTGTTGGATCAGGGCTTGATTTGTAATGGCAGCTCCATTTTGTCACCTCTTAATGTCAACCTCTCATACATTTCACAGTAACTAAGGAATCATTAGTTATTACCCATTCTTGCTTTCTCCCAAGCAGCAGATACCTAATGTAGCAAAAATAATACACTTCTGTCAAATATAAATAAATCTCAAGCATTCTTCTGAAAATTCAATCCATAGTGAACAGATGGTTATAGCACAAAACTTATTTCTATGGTAACCTCTGACAGTGCCTTCCTGTAGGGCTTTGGACAAGTTACTTAAACCTCTCTGTCCTTGTTTTTTGACTTTCATAGTCATACTACTTGTCTCATAGAAGAGGTACGTACTCTAAACAGTATTTGGAAAGTGCCAGGAGGCTTTCTGAAGGAACGTAATTGTAAATTAATGAGTATATTGTCAGCACCTCCTCCAAAATTCTCTGGATCTAAGTCAAGCTTTATATACCCCATCACAGGAGTCTTAATGCACACTGCCCCATGGAAGAAATTGCTGTCATCAGTACGCTTTGCCAATTATCTGGCATAGAGAAGAATAAATACTATGCGATGGTGTAATGCTTGGGAATGTGTCACAAGCCCTGTTTCCTTTGCTGGAATAATCTGTAGGTGGCAAGAGGACCTCAAAAATGGTTCAAAGACACTCAGGCTCAAGACTTGGCATTGTGGTTTGTATTTTTCCCAGGTAAAACTCTCATGACCTAGCGCGAGGAGGACGACCTCTGACAGCAGCACATGGAGTGCCTGGCCGTGAGGTTACACACAGCAGACATGAGTGGGTTAGGTATTGCCTCTGTCTTGTGCTTCAGCCTCCATTGGCATGTCTGGGGCTCCGCTCTGGCATCCGGATGCAGTGTCAAGCTGTGTTCTTGTTGGATATCAGTCTGAGTTTTGAGCTCTCCTCCGTCACCACGTGCCCTGGTTTCGGTGGAAATAAAGCCAGGTGTGGGCTGGGCAGGAGGTGCGCTACCCTTCCAAGAGGCTTTCCAGGACCCTCTGTCCAGCTTGGCAAGCTGATGAGATATTACCCAATTCCCTGTCTAATGCTAAAACAATGACAGTTCTCTACCACACAGAAAACCGAAACAAAACAATTTAAAAACCCAACAGATTGGTTTAGCTATATCAGGCAGTAAATTATTCACTGGAGAAACTGGTAGGGCCATATTGCAAATGAACTTTTGGCCTCGGTAGAACGACTTCGTTGTACAGCTATACTGGAAGTCCTTTTCCCAGACCTGTAGTTCCCAGACATTTTGTGCAATTGGGGACATGTTATGGATCTGAATTGAAAGGACACCAGAACTGTGGTTCTGCATGTAGTTTCAACATAAAAATTGATCATTTTTAAGGATTTTTTTCTGAAGAGTCTGTTCAGTCTATCTCCACCCCTCACTCAGCACATTGTGTTTGGAAGGAGAAGATACGGGTGAAGCCATTTCAGAAAAGAGCCCTGACTTTTGTGTACTTCCATTTCTTTTATATTGCTGGGTAATTTAATGTGACGCATAGAAAAAAATACAGTGTTTTATCAGCTCTCTGTTCAAGCAGGTGGTGCTGTATTTTGTGTAAAGGACAGTGCTTAATTTAAGATTTCTACCATAGCAGCAATTCTAAATGACAGCATTTGTATTAAAAGAGCTGCTCTTCCCAGCAGTACTGTTATAAAAATACTGAAACAGTAGTGATATTATTATAGACTGCTCCAGTGACAAAAGTTCTACTGTAAGAAAATCTCTGATTTAGAAAAATCCTTGCCATCTTTTGCCGGTGATAAATGTTCCCTTGGTTTCCATACTGGTGAGATTTAATCCCGACGATTTGAAGAGCTCGCGGGGAAGCAGTTGTGTACAGTAAAAGCGCAACGTGTTGTAAAAGCTTCAGCAGAAGCAAAGGTGGCAAAATCGGGCCAGGAGCAGTATTCAGGGTAACAGCGCAGGGACGACAGGTGGGAGCTGGGCTGAGCTTTCCAAAAGCCCTTCATGCACCACGTGCGGACACGCGTGTGTGTGTGTGTGCGCATGTGTGTAGGGGCAGGGGGGACATCCCCCCGCTTCCCCACAAGCCCTTGTGCAGGGGTTGCAGTGCCCTGCTGTAGGGCAAGTCCCTCCTGCTTGGGGGAAGAGTTTAACTCACTGCTTGCGTGA
Organism: Psophia crepitans; assembly: GCA_013399095.1. Lineage (NCBI taxonomy): Eukaryota > Metazoa > Chordata > Aves > Gruiformes > Psophiidae > Psophia > Psophia crepitans. The sequence goes on from VWZZ01000518.1 coordinate 251,723, forward strand.
ATCAGCGGGAGCACAAACATGCTATTAGTCTGCGCCTGAAGCCGAACAGCTTTCCCATTGCCAGTGATTCAGCGGTAAGGACTGGTGTGGCTTCATCTCTTCCCCCTGCCCACTCCAGCTCCCCAGCAGCAGGGTCAGGGATGGGGCTGACATTGCTCTCTCCAGCAAGATGGGTTAAGGTGTCCTATACCCACGTCCTGCACGGATTTGTGTTTCAGAAAGCCATTCATTTCTCATCTGTGATAAGAAATGATTGAACTCAGTCTCATGACATCGATGTTAACATCTTCAGTGCAATCAGAAGCCACAGCCTAGAAGAGTCATTTCCACTTTCCTGGGTTTTGTGGTAGGACTTAAAGTATTTCAAACCAACGTGACTGTAGAAGTCCAAGTACATGTTCTGGTGGGCTGAGAGAGGGGCTAGAAAAGGCATTTTCTGCCAAAGTTCATTTATTCTTTCTCCTCGTACTGCATCTAAATGCTTTTTTAATTACACTAATGTTTTTGTCTCATGACATTGCCTCACAGGTCACCTCACTATCCAATTACTGCTTGTGTAAGGAAGTGCTTCTTGACACTGCCCTCAATTTCTTTTTACTTTATTTCCATTTGTGCTTATCACAGATGGAATAAAAGTATGAACCATGGCTGAAATTAGCCATTAGGATTTTTACGTACTTCAATTAGTAGTCTTTTAAGAAAATCCTTTTTTTTTAAAAAAAAAAATAATTCTGGTCCATATAAACCAGTTCTTTTTAGCCTTGCAATCTTCATGTCTTAGTTTTCAAATTAACCTTCTCTATTCTTTCCTGAATGTTTCTAGTGCCACAGTAATTTCCTTATAGTATGGTGACCAGGAATTAATGAGTAATTTATTTCATCTTCATCTGACGATATTTTGAGCACCAGCCTGTACAGGAAACAGTCTTTCTTTTGAATTAAGAGCTGCTGTGGCCTACCTGAGATCTGCGGTGGCTGAGAGCTAAGTTTAGCTACACACCGCGGGGTGGTGAGGAGAAAATTTAAACACAGGCTGCGTGACCAGACTCAGAAGCGGGTGCAGGACACCATGGGTCACTCTGCTCTTCTCATCCATCACCTCGCCTGGTGCTTGAGGGGACTTCATGGGGGAAACAATCAAAATTAATTCAGCAGAGTTTATCCCTGTGGGTTTTTCATACCTGTCCTATCCCAGAAATGTTATACCCCATATTCCCTGGTGACCCCAGAGCTTGCATGGGAAGGCAGCTCCAAAGGAGGTGGGGACCAGGGGAGGATGCAGAAATGGTTGCCATCCATAGGTTTGGGTTTGTCCAGGTCACTCTTCCTCCCCATCCCTCAGGCTGAGAGGACGGACAGGAAGGAGAAGGGCTTTCTGTCCCATCCCAAACCAACTGGGCTTATTCCCGGAAGGGCAGTCCCTTGGTCGATTCATCAAATGGTACATCCTCGGGAGTTCTCTTACCCTCTTGCTGACTCCTATGGTGCAGAGCAGGTTAGACTTGCTTCGGCACTGGGAGAATTGGCCAGTAGTAATTAAAATGAATGTCAGCTTACACCAATGCTCCTCGTTATTAGTTTAAATGAAGATACTTTCCATGGACAGTGAGCCTTGCATACCGCAGCACAAGCTATTGCATGCAATTAGCTTGCAGAAAAACCCTTGATGTGCCAAAGGAAATATCAGGCAGGAAAACACCAGCATCTGTGCCCTCCATCAATACGAAGAGGTGCATCAACAAACCAGGCTGGCTTTCTGCTGGCACAGGCAGGACCTAGAGACTCTCAGAGCCCAGGCCAGCACCAATGTATGCAACCCAGGCTTGCCCCTCGGAAACTTGATTCTTGCTGAAATACTGAAATCACAGCATTTTACCATACATCGCTCAGCTCCTTCCCTGTTGAATAGTAAACTTCATTTGCAGTCAGTCTGGATTCTTCAAGGCTGGGTTAGCTATGCCCATGTAATTTCTGATGCATGTTTGTCCAAGGTGCTCAGAAGCACCTTCCACGCTGAGGACAGCACCACCTGCCCAGACAATCTACTGCAGCACTTACAGTAGCCCTGCTATTACAAAATGCTTTCTAATACCTAGCCTAAACTGTCCTTGCTGCAATTTAAACTCATCTCTTCTTGTTCTACCTGCCACGGCAGTGGAGTACAGTGGTTTTTTCCAGCTTTTCCTTGCAAGTCATATTTTCAAGACCTTTCGTTATTACGATGGTCCTCCCTCTCCATTTTTTTCCACATCTTTCTTGAAGCCCGGTGCTTGAATCTGGACATGGCATTCCTTTAGTACTGCAGGGAAATGAACCTTCCATTTATTTCATATAATCTAATTTACTGCCCATGTTTTTGATTTGGGGAAATGTCTCATTCACAATTTTTTTTTTAACCTTGACCTGGATAATCCTGGCATCACTGCCAAAAGACTACAAGCAGTGTCTAGCAGGAAGAGGTAACACCTGGGAAGAACAAAACTATACCCCATCCACCCATTATCATCCATCTTCTGCAATGACCAGCTTCCACCCCAAACTTACTGAGCACAAAGCTTGCTCCTTCCTGCAGGGACAACCAACCATGCAAAAGGGAATAAGAAGCAAGCCATAGTTTGAATGAATTTACCTAATGCAAATCAGTGCTGTGAGGACTAAATAAGTAGTGTTTGTACCATAACACTACCTGTGCTGTAGAAGAGATTTACCATGGAGCTACAGTGGCTGCAGCTCTCCCCTGTCAATACATAGGTGCATAGAAGTCATAGTAAAGGGGAGTGTATGAACCCATGGACTTAGTCAGCCAAAGGCTACCTCCAAGACCCTCTTGATGGAGGGTACTGCTAGAGTAAGTCCGCAATGAGAAGGGGAAAATAGCAATTCCAGTTCAGTGCTAGGATCTTACATGCACATCTGCATAGCTACATATTGTACCCCTCCTAAACATCCTGACATAGAAGATATTTCTCCTCCAGGTCAAGGACTGCTACTGCCAATTTATGTGTCTCCGTGCAGGGATGTATCTGACCCAGCGTGTTTCCAGCAAACCTCCCGACATTATTATCAAATGGGGCTCCTGTCCAGTCTTATTGTACACACAATAACATCAGTGTTAAGCTATCTAGATGAAACACATTACAGGTGACACAAATCAAATACCTTGCCATTTATATATCATCACCTAGGATTGTCTCACCAGTGAAGCTGCATGCCATTAAGTCTGTGGTGCTTTCCATGAAACAAAAAAATAATATATGAAAACCAAACAGTGAAGGCAATAGTTTCAAATAATTTCCATGGTGAGTACAAATGAGACATATCCAGGCCTTTACGTCCTTTTTCTCCATTTTAAATGCCAGCACAATCTAGGGACATAGTCTATGGCAATGACTAAGGGCGTTAGAGCAGCTGCATTATAGGAGGGTATGGTTTATGAGTACTTGTGCAGAGCACTGCAGATAAAATAAGTATGCTACTACACTGTCAGATTATCCCCATAACTGGTTAGAGCAAGGTGACCCAGGCAGGTTACCACAATCAATATAGAAGTCTTACAGCAAAGTTATGTATCTATAGCGGCTCCCACATAAAACAAATTCTTCCCATGTTGCCCATGTAATTCAGCTGCCTTTAATTCTAAATTGCCACTTTCAAGAACAAAGTGGAGCAGCATTTCTGTGGGTAGTGGATGTTTTTCTGCTTCTTCAATGCAAATACAACAACAGGCCACCTTTTTTTGCTGAGCTAGCTGTTTCTTTGCATAGCCAAGTCTCTATGTTTTCATTGGCAGGACCATATTGCAGATTTTAGGAGCCACAAGGAGCAAATCATGCTTTAGATTCTGTAACATAAGCGTTAAATAGTTCTGCGCTGAAATACACTGTGGGTGCAATTAGATGTCTTTGCCATACCCCAAAAAAGTAAACACAGATCTTGGCTATTCACCTAAGCCCATGAGCAAGCCTGCACAGCGTGGGGCTATTCATGTGGGGCAGCCCTGGAGCATAAGCCAAGCCCGGGACAATTCAGGGTCCCATGCAGATTTGGCAGGGCAGCAGATGGGTCAGCCCTGCTCCACGCCCTCCCAACAATAAGAGCAGCAGCAGCTCATGGCCTCCTTTCCCAGCCTGGCAGAGGGCTGTGTGCTTGGCTGGAGGGGTGCAAACCCTCACGCTGGTGCAGAACACAGGACTGCAGCTCTTGGGATCACATTGAGGACACGAGAAGTTTGCAGAGATGCAAGAGTGGCACCTGCAAAATGAAACGTGTGACACACTGCAGATGTCCTTGCTATCACTTCAGTCAACCTTCCCTGCTTTCTTGCAGGCACCTCATGTGGTTTGATGAATTTGTTTCTTGGTCTATTTCAGAGCCAGCTCAGATGGGGATTATAAAAACTTCCAGAAATGTCCTAATTCAGAGGCAGTTTTTCATGGTCACTAACTTACTGCTACTGAAATCTCAGTTGCCTGTAATCCCAAATGTAAACTCATGTTTTGAGGATCTTCAGGTTCTTGCATTCCTGAAAGAGACCTGTTTTCCAGAGTTTTGAACATCCCCCCTCCATAAAGGAGCCCTGCTGCAGCTCGATGACCCAAAGGCTTCAGGTGCCCAAAAACTACTTGTGGACGTTTTAGCTGCAATGCTGCTTTCTCCTGGAGAGGCACCTACAAGGAGCAGAGTTTTCTCTAGTCTCCCCAACCCCCATTCAGGCACTGCATTCTTTTTTGGTATGCTTCATTTTAGAATGAAACATTCAACAAATGTTTTAGGAGCGTTGTCATAGTTATTCTTATCTCCTTCCTCAGCAGAGGGAAATCACTTATAAACATTTCCAGCTTCACTCCCCTTTGCTTAGATTAACAAACTGACCAGTACGTCACTGCTCTTGGTGATAAGCTTCACTGCGGTTCAGGGCCGAGTAAAACACTCCTTCCATGAGAGCATTATCAGACCGAAAGCCTGGTGGTGTATTACACAGTTTCTTTGTCTAGCTGTAATGCTGTTTCAACATGAGTCAGTTTTTGGCACTGAGTCACCTGCAAGCGGTGAAGAGTCCTACCAAAAAATACACATGTATTTTGCTTAACGCTGAAAGTTATGCCATCAACTCTTGGGATTTTGTCCCCAGCCTCACATGATCTGGCTTGGTTTCAGATTTTCCGAAAGGGACCGTTATCCCAATTTCTTTTCTTCGGAGCTTGTGACATTTCACCAGTCCAAATAGGCAGTCACATCCCATTGCTTCTGAGGAGGTAGAAGAGTCCTTCTGCTGGAGGAGCTGCTTGCTACATCACTGCAAGCTGTGTGCAAACAACACTGCCCATGGCGGGGAACTTGGGCGTCTCCCTCTGTGGCTTTCTGTGGGTACCTCCTTGTGGGCCTGGTGGGCACTGTTTCTCTTGCTTCGTTATCATTGTTACAGAGGTCTGTTTCACTCCCAGCTCGCTTCGCTACAATTTTGTCCCACAGCTTCAGACTTTGCACTGTGAACCCAAATGTGCATTAAAAAGCATTGGTTATGATTGAAGAATGATTCTGCTGAAGAATGATTCTGCTCTGCACAAGAAAAGCTTACATGGAACCAGAAATAGCAACAGAAATCTATCACCCCAGATTATCATAGAGTGCCCTTTTGCTGGCCTTGATGTCCAGAAGCTCTTCACCCCCTTATCCACCATCACCAGCCTACAGCAACCTTCAACCTATGTTCAGGACCTCATTGGATGTTTCTCCTTTCACATCATCTCCATCTTTACATACCTATCTCTTTGCACACCCCATGGGCATCACCTCATTGAGCCAGATAGCAGTTTGGCCCTTGGGAATACCCAGCAGTTGCTGGGCAGTTACAAGGGAAAAGGGACACACACAGATCCCACTAAAGTGGGTGGCTGTACTCCTGCTCGACTCCTAGTGTCATTCATTACCCTTTCCCTCATGTTTCTAAAAGTAACAATTGAATAGGCTCAGATATACCTCGTGACAGTTTAATTTCCTGAGCATGGGTGCCCAGAAGGTCTTCCAGAAGACCTACTTCCTCGAGTGGGGAGATCTCCCCATGCATTCAGTATCACAGCTGCACTCCTACAAGACCTTTGTGAATAACTTGCTCTCTCCCCACCCTCACCTGAGATGTTCAGTGGGAACTGTGGGTGCTGAGCTCAGGCAGAGCCCATGACAAAGCCCATGGTTTCCACCATGTCCAAACGGGAGCCACAGCCTGCAGCAGCCCCTGGTATAGCATCAACCTGGTGAAGATGGTGTGCAAAGATTATCTCCCATCTTACGGGCAGTGCCATCTGGCACAGATGCACATGTGGGAGATTAAACATGTAAAAGCCAGCAGCAGCAACATCAACAAACATTTCCATAATAATTCTCTTTCTTTTTTTTTTTTTTTTGAAGGAAAATGCGTTGACCGTCTAATTTGGATTCATAAAGGAAACCTATTAATGAAAGGCTTCAAAGAACTGTCTCAGAACTTTTAATCAGTAGTTGCGTTTTAGCATGGAAGAAATAAAACAGCAGAGGGGGCTGGGTGGTGGGCTTTCTTGTTGTTGTTGGTTTTTGTAGTTTTTGTTGAAAGCACCAGACTATTTGAAAGCGGGCTGGGCAAGGGAGCCCAGCGGGGGGCCTCTTCTCGCCCACCTGGAGGAGAGGCCCCTGAATGCTTGTTTTCATTAGCATGGGCCTCTCTGGCTCTTCAAAACCCTTTCCACCCGTTGCCAAGGCAACCCGGAGCCGTATTGCGGCACACGGGTGTTGTGCATCAACTGGTGTGTTGCACTTAACTGAAATAAATAAGCAAATAAACATGGAAAATGGCCACGGGCCAAATAAGGGCACTGTCTTTTATCATGGACATCTAACATTTATAGGGGTTTCAAACACTCTACTAGGCGTTTCAGCAAAGAGGTAGTTGATCAAAAAAGGAAAATGCATGTGCATGCACAGCCAGTTCTTTTCATTTTAATGGGTCTTCTTGCTTGAATAAGGTAAAGGAATTGGGTCTAGAACACGCAATTCCACTCCTGATTTACATTTCCATGCCATTCGATGGCTCTCAGCTGGGCCTGGCTTTTTCCCTGAGCTCAGCTCCTCCTTTGGCATTAGAATCACCATCAGCACCAGCAGGTATGGTTTCCCACCAGGCCTGGACACCACCCAGGCTACCAGTGGAGCTGCTGGGCAACCTCCACAGCAGGTGCTGTAAATATGGCTTTCAGGATCCAGGTGATCCTGGACTCTCACCTGAGTCATTGTCCTGGTTTCAGCTGAGAGAGAGTTAATTTTCTTCACAGCAGTCAGTATGGGGCTGTGTTTTGGGTTTGTGCTGAAAGCAGCGCTGATAGTGCAGAGATGTTTTTGCTGTTGCTGAGCGATGCTCACACAGAGCCAAGGTCTTTTCTGCTTCTTGCACCACCCCGCTGGTGGGATGGCTGGGGGTGTGCGGGGACTTGGGAGGGGACAGACAGGGCAGCTGACCCCAACTGACCAAAGGGACATTCCATACCATATGGCGTCATGCTCGGTTTATAAGGGGCTTGGAGGAAGAGGA